>SZWC01008101.1:49000-63835 GCA_023375785.1 Penium margaritaceum
GTTCGTGGTTCATCCGCCCACCCATGTCACCATACGGTGCACCAAGATGTGGATGCAGATGCGGATGTGGATGGCAAGATGTGTGTGTGCGGGCAGCGAGCTCACTGCTCGCTACCCGCTGCTTGCTGCGGGCTGCAAATAGCAAGCTTGCTACTCGCACCTCACTGTGGATGGCAAGCTGCGAGCAGCTGCAACTGCTACTGTTGCGTGATGCAACAGCTGCTGCTGTGGGCTGCTACTGGCTGCTGCTGCAGTTGTTGCTACTGCTTGCTGCAAGCTGCTACTGGCTGCTGCTCGCTGCTGCTATTGCTCGCTATTGTTGTTGCTGCAGTCAGCTGTTGCTACTGTTGCTTGCTGCTGCTACGCCCTGTTGCTGCTGCAAGCTGCTGCGGGCTGCTGTTGCTGCAAGCTGCCGCGCGCTACTGCTGCTGCCAGCTGCTACTGCTGCTGCAAGCTGCTGCCGCTGTTGCTGCTTGCAGAACGATCACACCTGGTTGACGTGCATCGTCGTCGCGATGCTTGACGTCGCTGGCCACTCACCTCCTCGCGTCACACGTGGGGGTCAGTGTTGTCGAAACATTTTGGCAGCATTTCCCCTAGCCCAATGGCCGTGGGGAAAACTTTGACGCCACCACCAGGCTGGTCAATACTGCCGGGAAAAATCCGGGAGCATTTCTCCTGCACTGGCGCGTATGGGGGTCCGCCGGCGTTGTCTGGCACCAATGCGCCAGTCTTCTGCTGCTGATGCTACGCTCTGGCTTTGATACCAAGCTGAAAATACTAAGAAGCAGGTTGGGGCAGCAGTGTTGTTGATGCAGCGTGCGGGCTTCCATGCTCGTTGTTTAAGTCTGCTGCCCCCTCAATCCGCTGCTCTAGAGGCTAAGTCTTGATGCTTTGGGTTTGTTACTCAGAAGTGCGCGTGCCAATGTTAGCGCCAGAAAGCAGCTGAAAACTGAAGGTAACTGAATAGGAGTGAAGAATAAATAACAATGGGAGACCCCTCCGAGTTCTAGCTCCCCCACCAGCTCTGTAGAGCTTGTTACTCAGTTCACCAGCTAATAAAAAAACAGCTCTATTTTCAGGCTGTCAGGTTTTCTCAATGAGCCTCGTCAGACGACGGACAGCCCAAACCCGGGCGTCGTCCGTTTTGCCTGAAAACAGGACCATACCATAATACGCATGCTGCAAACGCAGTCATGCAGTCAGAATCAGCTAGAAGAATAGCCGTGAGGAGTTCTGGCTGCCTAAACCCAGGCAGCGTCTATGCTAACCTCCGGTAGCAACAGTGCGAGAAAGTCATGAAACTTGGACCCAGTGCATGACACAGCGCCGCGGACGCAACAATGCAGTCAAACATGACGCTAGACACATGCAGGCGGCATATGCAGCGATAGTGCCTGCCGGTGGCACGACCGCCGAGGAGGTCTGACGATGGAGGTGAGCACGAAGGAGGGAGGAGGCTCCAGTGAACCGCGTGTGGGCCTCGGCGTGCGTCGGGTCTACCGGATGACACTCCATCAGCGTCGGGTCTTGCCGTCAGTCATCTGCACGCCAATGTGCGCAAGCCGGGAGGACAAAACAGAGTACAAGTGAGAGATGTTAGACACAAACCAACAGATGTAACCCCACACGCGAGCACGGCAGAGGTTGGCTTGCTGACCGCACCAGTTCTGGTATGGTGTGGACTGGCGGGGAAGGGGTCCATGAGGAGTCCGGTTCTANATGGAGGTGAGCACGAAGGAGGGAGGAGGCTCCAGTGAACCGCGTGTGGGCCTCGGCGTGCGTCGGGTCTACCGGATGACACTCCATCAGCGTCGGGTCTTGCCGTCAGTCATCTGCACGCCAATGTGCGCAAGCCGGGAGGACAAAACAGAGTACAAGTGAGAGATGTTAGGCACAAACCAACAGATGTAACCCCACACGCGAGCACGGCAGAGGTCGGCTTGCTGACCGCACCAGTTCTGGTATGGTGTGGACTGGCGGGGAAGGGGTCCATGAGGAGTCCGGTTCTAGACACATGTCATGTGCGCCATGGCTTCAAAGTAGAAGCCATTGGACCGGCTAGACTCAACCCGCATGGTGCCCACGACATCGGCCATGGTACGGTTCCACCTCTCAGAGACGAAGTTTTGGATGGGCGTGTAGGGCGCGGACGTCTCATGGTGGATACCGCTGGAGGCAAGAAAGGTCATGGTCTCACCCATGTACTCACCACCGCAATGAGAGTGAAAGCAGCAAAGAGGTCCACCACACTCACGCTGCGCAAGGACAAGCCGGTCTTGAATGGCACGGACGACATCGCTTTTCTGCCAAAGGCAGAAGACCCAAGAGTAGCAAGAGTAGTCGTCAGAGAGGATGAGGACATAACGGCCATGCTCTCCAATGGACGTGGTAGGGGGAGGACCCATGACGTCGGAATAGACCAGGGCGAGAGGGGTGGACGCACGAGAGGAGGACAAAGGGTATGTGGACCGGTGCATCTTGCCCTGAGCGAAATCAACGCATTCCGTGAGGCACGCTAAAGGGAAGGTCTCAGGGTCAAGGCCCTTGGCCGGCTAGGTGCGAAGCATGCTGTCGACGACCGAAAGGCGGCGGTGGAAGAGACGGGTGTGCTGTAGAGAAAACCTGTTGGTGACAAGCACATGGCCTGTGGTGGCCGACGAGGAGGCGACATAGGGAGAGAAAGACAGACAACGCATGTACCACACGTTGCCACTGGCCGTGGCATGGAGAACGACAAGACCAGACGGACACAACGACATAGTGCCAACACCACGCAAGTGCACAACGTCCATGCTCATGCGGTCAAGGGCAGTAACAGACTCTTGTCAGGAGGCTGAGCTCAAGACCGGGGATGAAAAGGACATCGGTCAGGAAGACATCATTGGCAGGACCACGGAAACGAAGGACACCAACACCACGGACATGTAACACCTGGCCAGAGCCCGTCAGGACATTGGAGACATCCCTAATAGGACCAAGCATACTCAAGGCCTCACAAGAGGCCATCATGTGATGCGTGGCCCCGGAGTCAATGATCCATGTCTCGGCCAGGTCCTGAACCGAATTCGCCAAATCGCTAACAGTCACATAGCAACAAGCAAGAGATGAGGACGCGATGGAAGGGGGTGCGAACCGAGGCTGCCAATCATCAAGCCATGTGACGTCGTCACGGAGGGGAATAGGGGAGACCACGGGAAACGGCGAGACAGACAAGGAGAAAGGGCACAACCGCAACTCAGTCTCAGTCATTCAGGGTGAGGGGGTCATGCAGGAGATGAAAAAGCTTGCACTTCCCTGGGGGGGAGGACGAGGCAGGCTGAGCTGGAGCGCAATGAAGTGCTCCGACTGTCGCTCACGCATGGACAGCCCGATAGTGTAGACAGAGTGCAGAGTGACTACGCCGAAGCCCGGATTGAAGGAAGTCTGCGTCGATGAAGGGAACGGCAGTGCCGACGGCTGCGGATGATGGTGCTGAGGAGCTGGCATCTGCGAGACCGGGGTCGCGGTCGGAGGACTGGAGCTGCTAGACGGGGTGAAGGCGTCGGAGGCGACGACAGTGACGGCGGCTAAGGCGAGATGACGCTCCCACTCGCGACGCATGGTGGCGATGACGCGAGCCTTGTCCGTCGGTAGCGGGCACGTGTACCACCCATGTCCTTGCTGGCCACAGTTGTGGCAGACCAAGCCACTACCACTTGACCATGTTGACTACTGTTGCGGCTGTTGCTACTGACCCTTGCCCTTTTTTCCCCGACACTTCTTCTTTCCCGATAACGAGGAGCTGGTGGAAGTTGCTGCTACGGGAAGGTAACGGCCACGGAGGCGACGACAGGTGAGATGAGGGCCTCTGTGCGTTGGAGGTAGGACTCCAGATGAGCTTCCTCAATCCTGTGGAAGAGCTCGTATGCCCAGGGCATGAGGGTGCCCTGGACCGCCATGGTGGAGAGGAACTCTTGGGAGTAGTGGACAAAGACGTCCGCATATGCGTTGGTGGCACCGCTCTTGATAGTGAGGAGCGCGGTGAGAGGGGGTGGAGCAGAGGTGCCGAGGTGACGGAGGATGTCCTCAGCCCGCTGCCAGTAGGCGGTGACTATCTCGGTCTCCTCCATGTGCAGGGAGTTGAACTCCCGCAGCAGACAGCTGGTCTTAGCCTCGCTGGATAGATGATGGGGACGAGTGAGAACATGCCACACGGCAGCAGGGTCTCGTGTCTCGCCATAGGTGAAGTCGCCAAGGAAGGGCTCTAGGGCTAGGTGGGACGTCGGAGAAACGACGGGGACGAGAGCGCGTGCGGCATGACCAGCGTCATACAGCTGGTCGGCATGGGTGGAGTCGTACGAAAGGGTGTAGTATGCTCACAAGCCTTAACCCTATGCCTAGATGCGGAACTTGTGCTCCCAGCTCCGGAACTGCTCGCCGGCCTGGAGCGGCGGAGGCGGCGTCTCAAAGTCCTTGGGTTTGCGGCCGGCGCCCAGAGTGGGGCCAATGACTGAGGTCACAGTTTGCCGCTGGCGCTAAGTCTACAGCTGCGTAAGAAAATGCATAGTAGTAGACACAACAGGGCTTGCGTGCCTACGAGAGATGTAAGACGCGAGCCACTGGTGTGAGTCTGAGAGGCTGATGGCTATAGTGCTGCAAGCTGTTGTGTCAGAGCAGCAAGTTGTTGAATGGCGGCTAGGGAATCAGAGGCGTTGGTGATGGAGCGTGTGGACTGCTCCTGCTACTGCTGCTACCGCTACTGCTGTTGTTTCTACCGCTGCTCCTGGTGCTGCTAGTGCTACTGCTTTTGCTGCTGCTTCAGCTGATGCATCTTCTGCAAGAAAAAGGGGAGATACCCCTCCCGGGGGGTCCCCCCAACGAAGGAGGACCCCTCCCTAGTGGGGCTATTAGCAATGATGTTGGTGCCCCTTCTTTCTGGTTTTATTTTGTGTGCTGCTGATGTTAGCAGTGACATCAACCTAGGACGGCTGACGTCTGCAGCTGTTATTTGCGTTATCTGTTGCTGCTGCTCCTATTGCTATGGAGTTCCCCCCCCCCTCTCTTGTTTCTGTTTTTGTTGATGACGTTAGCAGTGACGTCAGTAGTGACGTCAACAAAAGGCTACTCACATCAATAACGGTTGCTAGAGCCGTTGTTATGTGACCGTAGTCACTAATGCTGCTGCTGCTGCTGTTGCTACTGCTTATGTGCTGTTGTAGCAGCTGTTGCAGCTAATACTATTGTTGCTGCTGCTGCAGCTGCTCGTTGCTACTTCCGCTCGCTGCTGCTACTGCTACTGCTGCTCGCTACTACTGCTGCTACTGCTCCCTACTGTTGCTGCTGTTGCTTGCTGCTTGCCGCTGCTACTGCTCACCACTACTGCTACTGCTACTGCTGCTGTTGCTATTGCTCGATGTTGCTACTCCTGCTAGCTGCTATTGCATGCTGTTGCTGCTATGAGCTGTTGCGAGCTGCTGCTGCTGTCGGCTACTGCTGCACACCGCTGCTACTCGCTACTACTGCCACTACTTGTTGTTGTTACAAGCTACTGCTGCTGCTACGGCCCACCACTGCACCTGGAGGACGTCGCCACGTGCGTCGTTGCTAGCAAGCGCGTGACGTGGCCTGCTGCTTGCCTCCTCGTGTCCAGCTTGGGGGTCAGTGCTGCCGGAAAAAATCCGGTAGCGTTTCCCCTGGCCCAGTGGCCGTGCAAAAAATTCTGACGCCACCACCGGGCAGGTCAATGCTAACGGGAAAAGTCCGGCAGCATTTCCCTAGCATTGGCACGTATGGGGGGTCTGCCCGCGTAGTCAGGCACCTGTACGCCAGTCGTCTGATGCTCCTACGATGCTCTGGCTCTGATACCGGAAAACTAGGCAGCAAGTTGGGGTAGCAGCGTTGTTGATACAGCGTGCAGGTATCCATGCTCATTGCTTAAGTCTACTGCCCCCTTAGTCTGCTGCTCTAGAGACTAAGTCTGGAAGCTCTGGGTTTGTTACTCAAAAATTCATGCACCAATGTGACCAGGTACTGACGCCTAGTCAGCGACTCTGTTCTTAGGAAGCTTCCACGCATCTTCTTATGGTATCACAGCGGCGAGACAGTTCTTGCAAAGCTGCGTAACAAAGACGCAGCAGAGCAGCAACAGTCAGTATAACCGTTGTATTCAATTCACCGGGACCTGTCAACATCACTCGACAACCGCCGACGTCACCCGCCTTCAGCACGTGAGAGTGCAACAGCGGTCGCTAGCAACAGCAGTAGCACGCAATAGCTATAGTAGGCGATAGCCGCTAACAGCTGCTGGCATTGGCGCTAGCAGCAGCAGTAGTAGGCGGTAGCTGTAGAAAGCGGCAGCGGGTAGTAGCAGGAGCAGCAGCAGCAAGCAGTGAGCAATGAGCGGCGAGTACTGAGCTATGAGCGTAAAACATCAACGTGTAGCAGCAGCAACATTGAGCAGTAGCAGTAGCAGTAGCAACAGCAAGCACCAGTACTAGCGGCAGCAATGCAGTAGAGTAGCAGCGTAGCAACAGCGTGTAAGAGCAGCGGCGCGTAGTAGCACTGCAACAAAATAGCAACACGCAGCTGTTGCCACAGCTGCGTAAGCAACTGCAAAGCTGCTACTGCAGGCGCAGGTGTAACAGCAGCAACAGCCAAGTGAAAGTTGTTGCAGAGCTTCTGCCCAGCTTTCGCGCGGCTCCCGCGGAACAGCCACCCCCTCCGTAACGGGGCAACATCTGCAAGGGTTGTAGAAAAACCTGTACCAACGTCAGCATTTTTCTTTGCTGACATCATCAGGTCCGTTCTGATGTCAGGAAACCCCTGCTGATGTTAGCACTTGTCGTTTTCAAGTTTTTGGGTCGAAAAGTTAAACACTGCCAGCGTTTTAACTCCTCGAGAAACACCGACGGTTCTGCAATCCGACCAGTTTGACATCTCGGCCCATACTGAGCGCTGACATTGCTCCAGCCGGTGACAAGGACAAAGGACCACTAGACCCCTCTTCCTCCTCATCCGGGGTCATGAGCCCACGCTCACATGCTATTGAGGACCTACGTAGTCAGCAGGATGAGATGCCTCATCTGCAGTTGTAGCAGACTAACACCATCCGTACGCTCACTAAGCCTCTTCGTGGTCAGTCGACGGCCCCACGGCAGACCTCCGAGGGAGTCGGCGGTGTCATACCTTTTGCATAGTAGCTAGCATCTATGCCAATGACAAGAACAGGACACGAACCGCCACCTCTTCATCCTTGGGATGAGGACCTTGGCATGCCAGGGATGGAAGACTGAAATCCGACAAACCTGACCTGTCGACCCATACTGAGAGGCAACATGAGCTTGTCTGACAACAAGGGGGAGGGGACAGGTGATCACTCCTCCTCTTCTGCTGGGGTTCTGAGTCCACGCTCGCAGGCCATTGAGGACCTGTGGAGCCAGTAGGATGAGATGCGTCGCCTACAGTGGGAGCAGACTGATGCCATCCGCACGCTGACTGAGCTTCTGCGTGCCCAGTCCACGGTCCCACGGCAAGTTTCCGAGGGAGCTGCCAGCATCACGGTCTCTACACAGCAGTCGGCTCAGGCACCCGTGACAGGAGGTAGACCTGACCCACCACCTCCTGACCTCCTGGATGATGATCCATTCATGCCAGGCATCACAGGCGACTCCCCGGATCATGAGATCCATCAGCTGTAGACGGGCACCAGATCTCCTTGGTTTCCTCCGATACAATCGTCACCCGACTTTCCGGTGACTATCCCGTTACATGAGTCTTCCCCATCCCTCGTCCTCCTTAGCCTGCGGTTGCTCTCCCCACGGAGTGGCACCCCAAGGACTTTGAGACACCACCTCCACGGTACATCAGTGAGGATGACTTCGACTGCTGGGAGATCCTCTTTCATGTTTGGGCTAATTCAGAGGGAGTGTAGTCCTACTACCACGGCCCGTATCAGCCTACAGACCTAGCATAGGTGCTGACAGCAGCCAGGGCGATGCGCGGACTCCTCTATGCCATGCCAAGCGAGACCGTCGTCGATTTCTACCCCTTCCTTGGTGAGGCCGGCACAGGCACCAGCGCCGATCCCAACGGAGGTTGGGATCTGGTCTTATCCCTGCTTGCTGCAGAGACACACGCCACTCATGCAGCACGCATTCGTGCCTTCCACTCTCTACGTCAGGGGCCTACAAAGCTTGCAACCGATGCGCCTACATGTGCCTTGGGACCTCAAGAGGCACACAGCTGTGGGCGCTCCGTACGATGATGCTCAGAGTTCGCCTTGAGTACACTGACATCTTCACACAGTACAGCGACGTTGTCCTCAAGCCCTTTTCAGCCACTCTGCAGCTTCTCCCTTGGGCGCATCAGCTCTTCCTCCAAGTGACTTCAGCCCGCGAGGCAGCCGTGGTCCATCAGGAGACTTCTCTTGCTGCCGTAGTCTTCGCATCACCACCATCTTCCCTCCTGCAGTCTCCTTCTTCATCCTCCATCACGTCCGCGTCTTCCTCCTCCTCTTCGGCCCCGTCCACACCCACTCAAACACAGGGTGTTACAGTAGCAGCTCAGGGGAAGAAGAAGAAGGGGACGCGTGGATCAGGTCAGCAGCAGACACAGTAGCAGTCGTCATCCAGTGGTAGCAGTGGACGTTCTGTTAACTGCTACAACTATGGAGGCGCCCATCGCTACACCGAGTGCCAGCAGCCGCTCGACTGGGCGCGGATTACTCGTGGGCTCCACGCTGCACACGCGCTCCGTTCATCCTCGCCATCCTCCAGACGCGTGGCAGCCACGACTGCAGCTGTTCCCACTTCCTCATCGACGAGTAGCAGTGATCCGGACCCACGCGACCGCACCATCGCTGAGCTCCGATACCTTCTGCCGCTCCCCTTTAAGGGAGGTGCGAGTGTGTTGTCATTGTCGGGTGGTCCACAGACTGTCTGTCCGTCCGTTCCTGTGGGTCGTGACGACGCGTGTGGGGGAGCACAGTCAGCATATGATGATGATGGACCTGACTGCACCGATTGGGTTCATGAGTCTCATCTTTGTGCCCTACGTCGTTCCTCCCCAGTGACGGCTCAGCGTCCCTCTGATGCCGAGTGTTCCATTGCCTGTTGTACAGTGACGTCCACCAGTCGTGACTCCGGTGGCACTTGGATCATCGATTCTGGTGCCACTCATCACATGANTTGTCATCGTCGGGTGGTCCACAGACTGTCTGTCCGTCCGTTCCTGTGGGTCGTGACGACGCGTGTGGGGGAGCACAGTCAGCATATGATGATGATGGACCTGACTGCACCGATTGGGTTCATGAGTCTCATCTTTGTGCCCTACGTCGTTCCTCCCCAGTGACGGCTCAGCGTCCCTCTGATGCCGAGTGTTCCATTGCCTGTTGTACAGTGACGTCCACCAGTCGTGACTCCGGTGGCACTTGGATCATCGATTCTGGTGCCACTCATCACATGATGTGTTGTCGTAGTGATTTTGTTGTTCTCCGTCCTGTCACATATGTCCGTTCCGTCTGTACAGGCTCTGGTCAGTCCTTGCCAGTCCATGGTGTTGGGATTGTATGTTTCGACGGTCTGTCTGGCCCCGTACCTTTCCGACATGTTATTTGTGTCTTATCTTGAGCTCAGCCTGCTTTTTGTGCGTGCCTGCACACTGATGGGTCTCTCTGTGGAGCATACTACAGACTCAGCGACTGTGACTGCTACTGACACTCATAGTGTTGTCCTTCGTACCTCAGTCGTAGATGATATTCATCGCGTCTCTTGGACCTCCTCCCCTTGCTCTCCTTCCTCCTCCGATCGGGTCTTTGTCACTAGTGTTCTGTCTCTGGAACACCAGCGGTTGCTTCATCGCCGTCTGTGTCATGTGGGCTCCGATACTGTGTCGAAGCTCATTCGGACACAGCCAGCTCTCGGTCTTGATGCGGCTTCTTTCGAGAAGCCACCCAAGACCGACTGTCACTTTTGGGCTAAGTGGAGGATACACCGATGCACCTACACTGACTCTTTTTCCCGAGCACTTCCGCTCCTCGAGCTAGTTCACTCAGACCTTCTCGGTCCTCTTCCGGTCGAGTCCCTATCTGATCGGGACCGGTATGTTGTGACTCTGACTGACGACTTTACCCAGATGCGGTGGCTCTACAGCCTCCGTCAGAAGAGCGACGCCGTCCTTGCGGTTCGACTCTGGCTAGTGATGGTTGAGTGTCAGTCACGTCACACGCTACATACTTTCCGCTCGGATCGTGGCGGTGGGTTCCTCGGTGAGATGGACGGGTTCTTTGCTGAGCACGGGATTTTTCACCAGGTCTCCACTCCTGCTACCCCTCAGTAGAACGGTGTTACCGAGCGCTGGAATCGCACCATGGAGGATGCGATCCGTGCTATGCAGTTTGAGTGCGGTCTCCCCGAGTCCTTTGTCTTTGAGGGTTTCGCCTACTTGACTTGGGTCTGGAACCGACTCCCGCACGGTCCGCTTCCGGACCACATTACACCGTATGAGCTCTGGTTTGGACACCGTGCTGACTTTCGTCTCACTCGCGTCTGGGGATCCCTGGCCTCTCTGCGGTACACCAAGGACCAGCAGGGGTTCAAGGTCTCACCTCGGGGCCGCTTGTGTGCCTTCATAGGCATTTCCCCGCGGTCGAAGGCCTGGCGCTTCTGGGACCCTACTCGTCGTCGCATCATTGAGTCACGCGACGCGCTTTTTTTCGAGTCTCTCACCTACCGTGACCTGACTTCAATCATGGCACTCTCCGCCACACATGTTCCTAATTGTGAGGGTTCTCGGCGGATGGGGGAGACTTCTACGCCAGCGAGAACCTCTCACCAGCCTGATGTGTCCGTTCGAGCCCCCTTTACCTCTCGGTCTCCGACCCTTGATGACCCGGCGATCATCGCTGTCGGACCAGAGACCTCGCTTGTATAGCCTGTTTCACGCCCCACAGGTGCCCTTGCTTCTGTTCCCACGCCTACTTCTGTGCCAGTACCTGTATCTGCTGGCACTCCTGTTTCTGTGTCTGCTCCAGTCTCGCCTACTCCCGTATCTCCTCCTGCTAGTACTCCTGTCTCTGTGTCAGGTCCAGTCTTGCCTGCTCTTGCTGTCACACCCAGCCCCGTGTCCCCCACACACGCATCTCCTTGCACGGCATCACCTGCCTTGCCTCAGTCCCCACCAGCTGTGGTCGTGCCTGTCCCTGAGCCTGAGGTGCGCCCCACGAGCTCTGGTTACTCCCGTGAGCCCGGTGGCCGTCTTCGACCACTGGATTCTGGAGCTCAACGAGCGTCGGGCCCCACACTCAGGCGCCCCTCTCGCAGCATCGCGAGTGGTGACCCCGACACAAAGGCCCTAGGCCTGAGTGTCCGCACTGAGCTTACATAGGTACATCCAGCGTGCCCCGTAGGGCACGACATCGTCACTCGCGAGTTCCATATCGCTTGTGATGCAGCAGCTCATCTTGTGGTTGTCAGGCCTAGCACTGAGGCATGTGCCCTTGCCACGCAGAGCTCTCCCTCTATGGCGCCCGACCCGGGCACCCTGAGGGAAGCTCTCTCATCACAAGATGCTGACGCTTGGCGCGCTGCCTGCGAGGATGAGCTTCGCGCTATCCGAAGGCGTAGAGTCTACGAGCTCGTCGACCTTCCGCCTGGGAGGAAGGCTATTCAGGTCAAGTGGGTCTTTCGCAAGAAAGTGAAGCCGGATGGCTCATTGGAACGCTACAAGGCCCGCTTGGTCGTCAAGGGGTACTCTCAAATTGAGGGCGTCGATTACACTGACACTTTTGCCCCAGTCGGCCGCATGACCTCAGCTCGAGCTCTGTTCGATGTAGTGGCTCAGCATGACTGGGAACTGCACCAGATCGACGTGAACAATGCGTTCCTCCATGGCTCTCTGGATGAGGAGATTTACGTGGCTCAGCCACCAGGCTTTGAGGACGGTGACAAGGTTTGGCGCTTGCGCAAGTCCTTGTACGGCCTCAAGCAGTCTCCGCGGTGTTGGAACCGAGAGATCACCGGCACTTTGACTTGTGCGGGATATGTACAGAGGGGGGCAGATCCCTCTCTCTTCATCCTACCGACACCCGAGCGGTTCACCGCCATCCTGGTCTATGTCGATGACCTTCTGATCGCGTCTCCGTCCCTGGAGGTTGTGATGGAGGCCAAGGCTGTCCTTCAGACTGCTTATAGGATGAAGGACCTCGGCCTGCATCGGTGTTTCTTGGTATGGAGATCGTGCGAGATCGCAAACATCGGACACTGTTGTTGCATCAGGCCCGATACGCACGAGTCGTGGGAAAGCATTTCAACGACCTCCTTGGTGTAGTGTCCACCGCTTCCACACCTCTTACACCTGATGGGCAGGATGCCCTGAAGGTGGATGATCCCACACAACTGGGGGAGAGAGTGGACGTGACCTTGTACCTCCGTCTCATCGGATCTCTGATGTACCTGGCCACTACCACACGTCCTGACATCGCTTTCGCTGTTAACCTCCTCGCTCAGTTCTTGCAGGCTCCACGTGCCAGAGCCCTTCACGCGGCTGTGCGAGTGGTCTCCACGCCGTACCTCGGACTCCGCTTTCGTCGGCAGTGTTCGATGGTCCTTGACGACTACACTGACAGCGACTGGGCCTGGAGCCCAGATGGATGCAGCCGTACTGGCTACGTGTTCCTACTCGGCGGTACCGCTCTGTCTTGGCGTAGCAGGAAGCAGGGCTGCATCGCACGTAGCTCGTCGGAAGCAGAGTACGTTGCTTTGGGCGCAGGGGCTGCTCAGGCAGTATGGTTGCTGCGCCTGTTTCTTGAGCTTGGTCAGTCAGTATCCGCCATTGTGCTTCGTTGCGACAACCAGATTGCTCTCGACATTACGGAGAACTCAGGTGTCTTTCACGCTCACACGAAGCACATTGCAGTTGAGTATCACTTTGTGCGTGATCTGGTGGAGCGACACGTGATCTCCGACATGTGGGTTGGCACCGACATGCAGCGTGCTGATTTCTTGACGAAGGCACTACCTCGCGGAAAGTTCCTGGTGGCCATTTGTTCTGTTGGGCTTCGCCCCATGCCTGAGAGTGGTTGAGTGTGGGATGTGTGTCCGTGTCCCATCTGTTTTACACACACTATTGTACTCGTCCCAGTGCTGAACGTGTATAGACATGCGTACCATCGGGTCATGGTGGAGTGTTGTGATTTGTGACGTTCCTGTACAGTCTACTGTGACCACTCGGCCGTGTCCATACTCGTTCAGATTCCTGAGGCGGGCCCCGGTGACACCGGTGCGACGACTGGTGGCGGACTACCAGCTTGGAGTTGGCCGACTACCATTCCAGAGCCCGGGACACTGCCGGGACTTCCTGCTGTTTTTTCTACAACTTGCAGGAGTTTTTCGGCGGACTGGCCATGAGCCCGATTTGTATGTTTTTGCATTGCGTGTCCATCGTCTGATGATGGATGCATGCATGTGACCAGTCGTAGCGTCCGTCTTGTGATCCTGCACCTCTAGGTTTAGACGGTGTAGCATTCTGACATGTGTGCGCAGAGTTATGGCCGAAACAGGGCCGGATTTAGGACAGCTCTTGGACTGCCGCGTGCGACACCCACTGTGCGCCACGGCAGGTTTTTATGCCATGGACCTGTCATTTGTCATCTCTCTCTGCAAATGCTATTGAAGTATTCAGACACTTTGCCTTGTATCCCCTAGCCAAACTCTTGCCGTTGTGTGCACGACTTGTGACTGTCGTCACTGTCTGATTAGGCACTGACGCCTGGTCGTCGGGAGTGTTGCTAGGAAGCTTCCTTACATCTTCTCAAGTAGTGCCTCGCTTTTCTTATGGGACTAGTGCCACGTGTGCCAAGTAGTTTAGGACCAATCGTGCAATCAATGGATGTGTCAGCACCAAACGCCAATAGACGCATTGTTGAGGAGCGGTCGTCGAGGATCAACAAGAACAACCACCGCTAAATTCACGTGAATATGTTTTTTGTGAAGGAATGAATGAACTTGTGAACATTTCTCAGTGTTCAGTTTGTAAACATTTTCTGCATCGTCCACAAAAGATTAAAAACTCTTCGAACATATCTTCTGTCCATGTAAGCTCGCCGCGCGTACCAAACATAGCCGGCTAGTCTGAAGATTCTTCGTGTTGTGGTCCAAGTCAGTAGTCGTCAAGTCAGGTCTTAAAAAGTGACGTGTCATCTTTACAATCAAGGGTTTGAATGCCAAACTGGATAGTTTGCTTAGAAACCAATATACATTGTATCTGAGACATTACTCGTAGCCAGAGTCACCGCGTACGTAAGTTTGCAGTGACTCCACTTCCGGCAGCTTTCTTTGTCGTTTCGCTCATCACTTGCAATGCGGACAATTCAAGATGTTCCTGGATAAGTGCAAGACCGAGACAAGACCGAGGCCAGAAAAATGCAAGTAGGTACGAGAACGAGATTTTCTTGTCCTCTGTACAATAGATGAGACATCTTATACCGAAGTGGGAAAAAATTAGTTTGAGACGGAGAATCTTGATCATGAGGTCTATTTAACAGGCCTAGAATAGATGGACAGCCCAAAAACTGAGGGCAGGCAGAGTACACATCCATGTAAGGGTTGGGACAAAAACACCCATGAAGGCCACCTTCTTGACACACTGAACCAAAAAGCAACACAGTGAGGTTGCTCCTGCTTATGCTCTTCTCTTTGTCTTCTCCTGTTTGCACTCTTCTTCCTCATGATCTTCCTTCGACGAACCCACTTGCTGTCACTCGTGCTCCATGTCCCAGTTCCTTGCAAGGTGTTGGTAGATCCGGTCCTGTCAGTTGAAGGTGGAAGTAACATGGCAGGTATATGACCACCAAGAGAG
>SZWC01008101.1:96753-118674 GCA_023375785.1 Penium margaritaceum
ACACACTCACACGCATGCACGCAAGCAACCCAACACAGCGCAGAGAAACACAGTGCAATGCACATGCGCACATAACGCAAGGCAATGCAATGCATGGTTGCACGCAGCATGATGCAATGCAACGCACCTGCACAGCGGTGACATCAAGAAACTGTGAAAACCACTGGCCCACGTCCACGGTCGGATTAAGGGCTGCCTCCCGCGTCTCTGCACGGCTACCTGTCCTCGCAGCCCCTGCCTTCCTGCCTCCTCCAGCTCCTGAACTCACTGCTTCTTCACCTGCTACTGTAGCAGCAACAGCAGGAGCAGCATCAGCTGGTGCTGCTGGTGGTAGTGGTGGTGATGGTGGTCGTGCTGCTGCTGCTGTTGCTCCTGCTGCTGCTGCTGCTGCTGCTGCTGCTGCTGCTGCTGCTGCTGCTGCTGCTGCTGCTGCTGCTGCACCTGCTGCTGCTGATGCTTCTGTTGGTGGTGCTACTGCTGCTGTTCCAGCTGCTGCTGATGCTGATGCTGATCCTCCTCCTGCTGCTGCTGCTAAAGCCGCCGGCGCAGTGCTTCGGTAGCTCGGCCCACGCCTCATTCTCTGCTTGTGGTCTCTGGGGTCGGTGCCGTCGCTGCAGCAGAGTGCAGATGGAGCAGCAGCAGCAGCAGTTGCAGTGGAGGGGGCAGTAGAGGTCGCAGCAGAGGACGCGGCAGGGGTAGCCGGGGGATCGGAGAAGAAATTCTTCGGCACCCAGTCAGCCCGCATCACCACAGGCCGGCCTCTGACGTCACCCCCGAAGCCTGCGCGAAACTGCGCCGCGTCCATCGGGATTTGATCCAGGACCTCCACCGGCTGGAACTCTCCCGCCGCGCGCTCCATTGCGCACAGCCTCGACAGGAAGTCGGCGAGCAGGGGTGACGTGGTCTGCATGACGACACTTCCGACCTACTCAATGTGAAGGGGGAATATGGAAAAGCTTTCTGCGCCCAGGCCAACGAAAGCGGCCGATGGTGCCCTCAAGCACCGTCGCGTGGCTTGACCACGTGGTCTTCCTCCACTGTGCAGTCTCTCTCACTCGCTGCCACGCAGTAAAAACAAAACGTACATTTTCATCTGGGGCCCTTCTTTCCACGCAGTAAAGTTTTTTGCGTAACCTGCGCGCTTCTTCCTCTCCGCGGCTCGCATATCTACTGCTCCGGCGACGTCGCGAACAGAAAGTCTTCACGGAAGTCGTTTCCCACTTCGTGGCTCTCGAAAGCGAGGGAGGGACGTGCTACGCGTCCCTTCCAAAAAAACTCCGAAAAAAATAGTTTTGCACCAAAGGGGAAGGAATTTTCAGAATTCTTTCTTCTGAAACTTCCCATACAGGGCGTTTTCGGAAGACAGACATGGGCCCGGGAAAAAGAGTGGCAAATACATCTCTGAAAATGCATAGTCGAAAATATATGAGAAATGCAAGGTTGGAATCGAAAACAAACTTCAATACAAAAAGATGAACTTTCTAAATGAATTTAATTTTTTACGCCTTTTGTGATTCATCAAACACTACATGTAAAGATAAAGCTATGAATTCATGCATTTTCTCAAAACAATTCTGTGAAATAATATATTTCCTTCGATCAAATATACCTTCAAAAAGTTCACAACAATTCACTTGTCTACATTTTCATTTGTAAAAAATTTCATGATAAAAACAAAACATAACTTTTGTGCATCCTTGAGCTCCTTTGATCAGTCATCATACAACTGTAGAATATTTTATCATAACAAATAATGATAACTTGAAAGAATTTTTTTCCAATGTCCATAGACATCAAGAATAACAATATCATTGTGAATTCAATGATGTTTGAGAAAAACCAGTTCTAGATCTCATTAAATGAATTTTCTAATGGAAAACATTCTAATCTTCAAACATAACATAAAAGGTTTCATATTCTTCCTTTATTTCAGATAATAAATTTTACAGATTGAAATACAATGAATAATAATAGAAAAAATAAAACAAATCCAAATAGAAATGGCTCATTTTTTCTCATGCATATTTGAAATTCTTCATGATTGACTATTCTTACAAAGGATACATGTATTTTGAAACATTTATAAAGCTTTGAAACGATATATGAAATCAATAGGCACATGAATACATCCCCTTCATGATTTAATTCTATCTTACGTAGACAATAGCAAAAATTGCAACATGACTAAAAATCATTTTGACAACAATAGATGCATGATTTTTTGATTGAATTTAAACTTGAAGGAGAGTTAACTTCAGAATTTTATGAACACAAAATACATACCTAAGTGATATTTTTCAACCAAAAGTCTTATGGAATTTTCAAAGATCTAATTTTCATCTCCTTTTTCCTGGGTCCACATATTTGTCTTTACATAACCCCTTGCCTAAACAACTTGAAAAAAAGTCACTTTACAAAATGCCTTCCCCGATCAGTTCAAACATATCCAAACCAAATGATTTCAAATAGCGCATGGAAACTCACACCCTCATTCTAGAGAACAAGAGCTTAAGACTCAACTTTCGCATTGGCATTTTGCATGTGAGAACCCCACAGCTCTGAATACGTGAGCTACATGGAAAATACAGTGCACGGGCTATGTGAAAGGCAACTTAGTGGGAAATCCGGGCCCCATATGAAAAATTCAGTTAAAAAAATGTGTGTGCAAGGCAGCACATGACCATGAGACCCCCTTCTTGGCTTTGGAAAGCGCGAACCCACGTAACTCTCCTCTAAAGGAAATACCCTATCCAAATATTATCTCGTGAATAAAGTCTATCACTCCACTCCCAAAGAATGAAAAACATTCTCTCATGGCCTTCATCTCCACATAACCTTAGCCGACTCTTTAATGACTTCATGTTTTGCGGATCACCCCAGCACACACCAACAAGACTTTACTCATCAATACAGGTTCCCCCAACTTTCTTCGTATGTTGTGCCTTTCTGTAATACAAGAAAAACTAAAATAATTTCCCACATACCAAACTTGTATGGGTCCATCTTCTAACTTCCGCACTAGTACCCAAAGATGTGAAGGATAATATACATGTAACCCATGTGGGGTCTTCTCTTTTCACACCTCATCGCTTCTTCACCATCTCGAACCCCCCTTCCACCCATTATCTCCATAGTACAATTTTTCATCTTATAATCACAACAAAACTACTCTAAAAATGGTCCCCTACATTTACACAACCCCAAAGAACGAAATCTATCTCATCAATCATTTATCACAAATTCC
Organism: Penium margaritaceum; assembly: GCA_023375785.1. Classification (NCBI taxonomy): domain Eukaryota; kingdom Viridiplantae; phylum Streptophyta; class Zygnematophyceae; order Desmidiales; family Peniaceae; genus Penium; species Penium margaritaceum. The sequence continues at coordinate 99,998 of SZWC01008101.1, forward strand.
ACATCCTAAAGAAATAGATATTCACATACACATAATCGTATGTTCAATCCAAGAACAATGGTGTTACCATTTCTTCCCTTAATAAGGCTCCCATCATTGTTGCAACCATGGGGAAACAATGCTTAGCTTTTTCTATGACATCCCCTTTATTGCAAAGGGTACATGACTCTTAAAAGGAGTTTTCCTCCATCATTTTTCTTCTTACCCCTCAACAAGTGAAAAGCTCATCTTTTTCTACCCTAACTCAGGAAAAACTCATAATGTGGGCCTTCTTTCCAGAATCCTATCCATTTATGACCAATCACCTTCAAATTGTACACTCATGTTCAAGTGTACAAGATATGATAACATCGCAAGATCGTTCATAGAGTATTCATGGTTGACACTTGTTCATATCTTAGCATCAACAATGTTTTGAGTTTTTTTTTCAATATTACTGAAACACATGGTACATGAATATGTGCTTACTTCGTTCCTTCAGTACATACATTTTTACATCTCCAAAGAAGTAACTTACCTATTATTGTCTCCTTGTCTTTGAACCTTGTGAATGCGGGTGTCTTCACCACAAGATTCTTTACTTCACAAAACATTATCCCCAGCTTATGCTCAGGATTGTGGATCATTTTTCTCCTGCCCCATAAGCTACTTGGGCCTGGTATTACGGGAAGAACCAAGTTCCACTCTTTTTAATGAAGGATTCCCAGTCCCCCTATGCAACCCGCTCACAAACCATGTGCATGAACAATCAAAGATCAAAGAAATGTATCCCCAAAGCACATCCACGAATCTGATTTAAATGTTTTGCTTTGTTAGGGCTCTTTCTTTGCCACATTGTTGCTGCCCCTAGTATGTTCCCTTACATCGCATGGGGGTGTATTTGACCTCAAACTCGACCCGCTCGCAAACCACAGAATTGAGAAATCAAAGCTCAAAAGTTTTTATGTTTAAATTTTTGGGGATCAGTGTAATTACAAGATGATTTCATGTCAAAACATAGCCTTTAATTACACCCCAGATTGTGTTTTTTTTCTTCATGCTTGGGCTCCTGTTGGTTCACTTGGTGGTAGAGAAGTGTACAAGGTAGTGTATGTGGGAGGAGTATTAGAAATGACACTTGTGAAATCCCGTGTGAGAATTTCTACTAAGTTGCAAAATGCACACTTGTATATGTTTAACATCTTGTACCATAAACACTCACTCAAAAAAATTGTTACACTTTCCACAAGGGGGGGCGGGAGGGGGGACAGACTGAGCGATGTCGACCAATTCACCCCCCTCCCCCTCCCCCCCAAGAAAAGAGAAAACTTTGTGAGTTAAGTTTATGAGACGGTGATAGTGGGGGGATGTTCAAAAAATACACGAGTGTACTCTTGAAAGAAAGTTTCCAAGAAGTTGCAACATGTACACTTTTGTACATTTTGCAACTTCTACCACATCCATCTCCTTGTACACTCACTTCATGCACTCGGTGGGGGGAGGAGGGGGAAGAGGGACAAGGTGATGTACGTAGACCCATCCCTCTCCCCTCCCCACCTCCCCAAAAAAGTGTATGAGGCGAGTGTATTAGGTAGCATATGGGGTTGTGGGAGTTAAAATAGACACTTGTGTACTCTTATGAGGGAATCTTTGGGAAGTCACAATATGTCCACTTGTGTATATTTTTTTACTTCTTGCACATACGCCCTTTCATACACTTGTATCATACACATGGGGAAGGAGGGTGGGCAAGGAGGGACCAAAGGTATGGTTGATCATGTCATTTTTGTACACTTTGTAATATTTGAATGGCGCAAGCGTTCATGTGTAGTTTCGCAGAAAGTAGATCCAAGCGTTCTTGTGTCCACACATACATGTGTACACACAACATAAGAACTTTTCATGTGATTTTTTAATGGAGAAAGAATCAAACATAAAATTCATGAAAACAAAGATCAGTAATATGGATCAGTAGGATGAGGGAGTTATAAACATCATTTCTTAAATTGGGGGAATCTCTTAATACCCATTGAGAGATCCCCTCTCCCCCAAACACAAAAAGTGTATTGGAAGAGTGTACATGGGAGTGTGTTTGGTGCACTTGCTCAGAAAAACACAAGTGAATTTAAGAATGTAATTTTGATGAAACATCTCTTGATAAAACACAACTGTGTATTTTTCTGTACAACCCTCTTATATAGTATCGAATACACAGGCTTCATACACTTTTACTTCATGTTGAAGGGGGGAGGAGGAGGGTCTCTCAATATCCATCGAACCCACCCGGCACCACCCCCCTCCCCCAATATTGAAAGTGTATCAGAGGAGTGTATGTGGGAGTGCATGTGGTCCACATGTTGGAAAATACACAAGTGCATTTTGCAGATGTTATTTCTACAAAAACATCTCTTAGCATGATCCGCTTGTGTTGTTTTCAATCACCCCTGTCATACATTGCCCAAAAGAAATGCCTAATACACTTTCAATTTTGGTAGAGAGGGGGGCAAGGGTCACTTGATATTCATTGAACCTGTCTCCCTCCCCCTCCCTCCCCAAAGATCAAAACTGTATTCGAGAGGTGTATATGGAAGGTTATGTAGTGCACGTGCTAAAAAAACACACAAGTGTATTTGTACATGTTATTTCTACAAAACATCTCTTAGTATAATACACTTGTGTTTATTTCTATACACCCCTCTTATACACTGACCATTACACAAGCCAAATACACTTTCACCTTTTGTCAGGGGCGAGGGTCGCTCGATATCAGTCAAACCCATCCCCCATCCCACCCTCCAAAACACCAAAATTGTATGAAGGGATTTCATCTAGCAGTGTACGTGGTGTATGCACTGAAAAGGAGACAAGTGTATTCACAAATGGTATGTCTACAAAACATTTATAAGCGTAATAGACTTGTGCCTTTCCTTGTACACCCCTTGCATACACTACCCAATACACTATCGCCATACAATTTTACCTTTTTTGGTGGGGGGAGGATCTCTCAATATTTCTCAAACGCATCTCCCCCCCCCTCCAACGCAGAAAGTGTATTGGAGGAGTGTTTGTGGGAGTGCATGAGGTGTAAGTGCTCAAAAAAAACACAAGTGTATTCACAAATGTTATTTCTCTCAAACATCTTTTCCCGTTATGCACTTTTGTTTTCTTCTATACACCCCTCTCATACATTACCAAATACGCTGGCTTGATTCACTTTTACCTTTTGGGGAGGGTCGCATGATATTCGTCCAATCCCCCCCTCCCTCCCAAACACTAAAAGTGTATTTGGAGAGTGTATCTAGGATTGTATGTGGTGCACGTGCTACAAAATACACAAGGGTACTCGTAAATAGGACTTCTACAAAACCATCAATCAACGTAATACAATTGTGTCTTTTTCTATACACCTCTCTCATACACTGCCCAATGTACTAGCCTGATACACTTTTAACCTTTTTTTATGGGGGGAGGGTCTCTCAATATCAAGCCCATATCTCGCCGCCTTCCCCTCAACACCAAATGTGTATAGGGGGAGTGTATGTGGAAGTGCATGTGGTCCAAGTGCTAAAAAATACACAAGTGTATTTACAAATGCTACTTCTAGAAAACAACTCTTTGTGTCACACCCTTGTACATTTTTCTTGACACCCCTCTCATACACTTTACAGTGGATGGGCCCAATACACTTTTACCCTTTGCAAGGGGGGGGAGGGTCTATCGATATCCATTCAACCCATCCCTCCCCCCCAAACACTGAAAGTGTATTGAAGGAGTTTGTGTGGGAGTGTATGTAGTGCACATGCTAAAAACACACAATAGCATTCACGCAAAAAAATCCAACATCTGGAATGGGATATCGAGTAAGTTTTAGTTCCATCCAGTTCTTTGTCCAAGAAAAGGTGTGTCTATTTGTTTTCGTAGTAGCACATTTTGGGTCTAAGATCAAAAGTATAGCTTCTTCACCAAATTTTGAATGGATTTGTGAAAAACAGAACAAGAATTTTTATTCGGAGTTAAAATTTTGAATCTCAATCCTTCTAATAGCATTCTTGTGTTGAAGCATGCAAACACACTCTTATAACTTCGAAAAACATTCAAATTCCAAATGTAGAGTAAATTCGACAAAGGTACCATGAAAGTTACATATGCATACATTTGACATATGCAATGTGTAAAGAGTTTGTATGTTACGATTGATTAGCCATCAATGAGGGACCAAGCCATTTTAGCGAACCCATCCCCCTGTACCCCTCTCGTAACGAACAAAGGAAGTGTCTGGGGCAATTGTATGAGGCAATGTACATGAAAGAAGTATGAAAACACATACGAGTATAGACTTGTGATACAATTTCTGGGAAGTCACGACGTAAGTATTTGTGTATGGTTTGGGACTACTACCGTGTTGATTTTATGAGACAAACAACAAGGGCTAAGACCCTTGCTAGTAGGATCTTTGGGTGATCAGCAGTGCAGCATGTACAATAGCAAGAGAAGGGTTGGGAATTGTGGACTGAAATCTTGATTGATGCAAAGTACAGTTATGGTACATGAAAAGCTAAGTACACTAGGCTAGCACAGCTCATGGCCCACAGAAACGCAACGCCTTGTTAAGCCTTGTAGGCCGTTTGGCAAAGGGTCTTGGCAAACTTTCGAGGTTGACTGGCCTCCAGGGTAGCCTCCACCCAGGCTGGCAGGCCCTGAAAAGCTTATATGGGCCTTCTAGGTATTTGAGGTAGAGTCTTGGTCAAGGCTTCAGAGTCAGAGGTTTGAGCAAAGCTGATTGCTTGTAAAATGCTGAGATAGATCTCAGCAAAGAGGAGCTTCCCCTTTTATACCTGTGGACTTGGCAAGTTGACCACCTGAAGGAAAAGCTTCCTACAAGTGGTTTAGGTCTGCTACCTCTTGGGGAAGCTTCCTTCTAGGTGAAACTTCCGCTAGGTCAGAGTTGTTCCTGGCATCCGTACAACCTTAGGGAGAAGCTTCCTCCTTGAGGAAGCTTCGTGACATCTTCAGGTGATGTTTCCTACAAAGGTTCCTTGCTCTTCAGGTTTCCCACAAAGCTGCTTCCTCTTCATTTTTTCCTGTAACTGTCGTTGATCTTGCCATGTTGTTGCATCAGATCCATTGATTAGGAGCCTCCAAAAGCTCATATTGGATTGGCCCATGCAAGTTGAGAAGCCCAGGCTTCATGCATGTGGCCGATGATGCAGTGTAGGCCTCATGCTTAGGGTGCATGATTCCTCTCAAGTCAGCAAGAGCACTCCCTGACCAGGGTAGCTATGTAATGTTGCATAGTAGGTAACTGCTCTCCCTTCCAGAGCTAACTAGAGGCATGTGCGGTCCTCTTTTGCATGCCAACACGCTATGTTACACACCAGGCCCCTTAGGCTGCTTCAGGGCTGGTTGCCAGAATTCATGTGGCTTGTATAGGGGAAAATTCCCAGTAAACGTGGGATTAGAAATTCACCAAAATATCTGTAACTTTCCGTATAGTGGCTCAAATGCAATGCCGTCTTCAAAATGTTTAGCTTAATACCAGCGTAATAATCACACCTGTCAACACTCCCCCTTGATTGGTGCACTAGTGGTTTGAACCGTGTAGTTCTTGTTCGCTCGTAATGATTTGCTGCTTCAGATTTTTTTGTTTTAGTCGATGTTGTCTCTTGGACGATGAAGCACTTGAGCTCCGTATGTGTAAAGCAGGCTTGAGTGATGGCAGCACTACGTGTGTTCGACTTCCGCTTTCCCCCCATGACAAGCCGCTTCTCCACGTACTCCAAGAGGGCGTTGCACGTGGGACCACACTGCCTCGCGCATCTGTAAAAAATTTCCTTTGGGACGCTCTATGTAGTAAATTTGGGTGCTTTCTTTGTGCGTGGCACATACACAAGTTGGATCATGCTATCCTTGACCTTTGAACGAATCTTATGTCTACGAACATTGATGAACTTTGTTTTGCCTTGAAACTTTGTCAAGTTAATGAGGTAAATCAAGCTCCTTGCATGCAATCTCTGTACAGGTCTTATTGTCGCGTACAATTTTTTGCGTGCTTCAACGATCCATCTCTGTTGTACTAGGCGGTCTCACTCCTCCCCCTTGATCTCTGATGTGTCAGTTGCTGCTATGACACAGCTGTTGTTACATGTCATTAAGGAATCGCTTGCAAACTTTGCGAGCATACATTTGTTGGCTCAGGTGAAGCGTATGCTCTTCACGGTTGCGTTCGATACTCATGCTCAAGTAGAACTCAAAGGTAGACATGAGTGTCACATTGAATTCCTACGCCGTGTCAGTTGCTGTGGCTTTGATGAACGCAGCCGACAACCCAATGATGAGAAGGACGTCGACATAAACGAGCATGTGGTAGTCTAGCTTTGTGTCTGGTGTTGGCTGATGTAGGAAGAGGCAATGGTCGTTTTCTAAAGACTTCAAGTCTAGAGACTAAAGCATTGCTTGTAGCTTCATGTACCAAAGTAGGGGGCTTTGCTTCATTCTGCAAGACTCTTCACCAACTTCCACACTCTACCACTTCCATCGTTGAAGCTCACTGGTCGTGTCCATCTCACCATGTAGAAAAGCATTTTTCACATCGACTTGTTGCTCCTCCTAGTCCATCACTGCTGCAACTGCTAGCATGAAGCAGGCGGTGGTGTAGCGGGTCACGAGAGCGTAGGTGTCGGAGAAGTCTTTTCTTTCAACTTGCATGAACCCCTTTTCCACGAGGCAAGCCCTGAACCTGTCAATGCAACAATCTGCTTTTGTCTTCACGTAAAACAAGCACTTCACTCCTACTGGTCGGGATTAGACGGAAGCTTTGTGAGCTCCCACGTCCCTTGATACATGAGACTCTAGTACTCTACGTCAAGTGCTGCTTTCTGTTTTGAACCATGGTCACCCTGTAGTGCTTCTTTGAGAGTCTTTGGCTCTAGAAGAGACGAGGGATACGAGGTGTGTGGTGGTGATGTCCGCCACAACATCATCCGCCTCTTCGTAGAGAGAGCAGGCCGTCAAAGCCAGATTTTCCTCATTGATCGCCTACTCTTCTTCTTGTTGCAACTATTGTTGCACGAAGCATGTGAGACGCCCCGGATGCCAAGCAGCTCCATCTTATGGTTTCCCTGTCGCATGCGCACCATCTTGCACGCTTACGGTCTCCGTTTTGTCATGAGGCACTACGAGCGCCTCATAATCAGTGGTGATGCAATCGTCTCGACAAGTGTCAAGGGCCACAAGCGGGGCCACTGGTTGCTAATCCACCTTATCCACATAAAGAAGGGTGAGTGGCACACTGTCATCTTCCCCCTCCTCTAGCGTCTCCACATAGGAGTCGTACAAAGACTAGAGTAGAGCAAGTTCACTAGACTACTTATTCTCCCAAGCATACCTCCTTAGATTCTTAAAGAATATGGTGTCTCTACTTGTGATGATCTGACGGGAATCCACATCGTAAAACTCCCACCCCTTTATGTTGGTGCTTAGGTCGAGGAAAAAAATCTATGTTGCTTTGTATGCTAGCTTCCGTTGACATTCCTTTAGGAAATGGATTAGTGCCATGCAGCAAAAGGTGCATAGCATGGAGATGTCTAGTTTGTCTTCGTGCCATGTTTGGAAGGATGTCACGCTTGGTAGGGACACGTGTGGTACTTGGCTGCCCACACACATTACTTGCCGAAGTGTAAATGGCCACCATGAGTTGTCGAGGTGCGCACCAAGTGACATCGACTTCAGCGTCTCCTGCATCGTGCGGTTTTCTCACTCTACTACGCCAATTTGCTATATTGTGTATGGCATGGAGAACTGTTGCACGATGCTGAGATCCTTCAGCACAATTGCAAATTCTTTGCTGGTGTACTTTCCAGCACCATCAAAGCGTAGAGCATGTAGCTTCTTCTTGCTTTATCTTTCAGCCATCGCAGGCCACTTGAAGAAACATGATGTAGCCTCGTCTCTTGTACAAAGAGGAAAGCTCCACACCATCCTAGTGACTTTGTGAACAAAGAGAAGAAATTGGCAATGCCCTCCGTAGACTCTGGCTGTTGGTACAGGTCCACAAATGTCCGTGTAGACTAGCTTCAACTTCTAGCTGACATCACACTTCGTAGCCAAAGAAAACATCTATTCTGGTAATATGGCACGCGCGCAGTCTTCACAAAAGTCTCATGCGTCCTTATTGCTACTATCCTTGAGATGAAGACTGTTGAATTGTTCGTTCTTGTGCATTGTCTAAACTATCTGGTTGCTGATGTGGCCAAGTCGTTCGTGCCACCAGTCACCTGGTGGTGACTTCCTGTTATGAAGGGCGTATTCGGTCCTATCGTTGGAGCTGGTGTTGCAAAGTCCACCTCAATCATGCCATGCGGAAGAAGGCAACCTTTGGCAAAGGTCTCGTCTTCACGGCTCTTGAAGCTGGCATGTTGTCCGTTGTTGACGATCGTAGCACCCTTCACCATCAGTTACCCAAGTGAGAGAAGGTTCACCGCGATCTCAGGTTAGTATAACAGATCCCCAAACTTGACATGGGCAGCGCCGTACCTAGTCACTGTCATCTTTCCTTTGTCCAAAAGAGGCACTTTCCGCTTGATCACAACCGTGACGAAGCCTTTCGAGTAGGGTTCTAGCTCGTCAAGGCAGGCCTTGTCATGGGTGATATGAGAAGTGCACCCACTGTCAAGGTACCACACGTAAGTGGAGCAAACCAGCTCATCACTCTACTTGGTTGAAAGCTCGAAGACAGATCCTTTGTAGTCAAAGTGCTTTTCCTTACCTCCATCCTACTTCTTGGCCGCTTTGTTCTCGCCTCTCTTTAACAACTTCTCCTTACTGTCAGCTGCCTTCTTCTCCCCCTTTCCTCCTGAATTGTTTACTCTAGAACATTTTTTTTGCTTTGCTTGCTCCTCATCCCACATCATTTTCCTGTAATCCCGCTTCATGTGCCCAATCGTTTTACAATAATGGCACTCAACTACAGGCCGTGACCTCGCATTCTAGCCGCGTATACTTCATATGTTGGCATTTGGTCAAGAGTTGGCGGACGACTGGTGGACGCAGAGTTCATCGTGGAATGGCCGTTTCGCAAAGGCTGAGCAGTGGACAGCGCAACGTTCACACCTTTGCAAGTTGCATTGCTCAGGATTCTCTCCTTCTTTCTTGTCAGCAGCAGGTCTTGTTGCTCTATCAGAAGTTTTTTGCAAACGCATGCTTCTATGAGCTCTGCTTCATGCTTGAACTTGAGAACCTTCCGGACTTCGTCTAAGTCCCCTGTCATTCCATTAAGAAAAATGGTCACAAATAGAGGCATTGAGACAGGAGCGTCTGTCCCTACGAGCTGATCGCAAAGTGAATTTTCTTTGTTGATGTGGAACTTGATGATGTCGAAGCCGTTGAGGTTGATGGGCGACAGTTCCGTCACGAGGTGAGATTTGAAAGTTGTGTCACCAGACCTCAAGGTTCGCAGTAGGTAGAACCAAGTTTGGTGAGCTTGCTCAACGGTCTCCTCGTATATCCGTATGGCTCGCAGGATGCGAGGAGTCAGATGGTCATCCAGCACCATGAAAGCAACTTGAGTGAAGTAGTTGTACTCAGCCACCATGCTAGATAGTGACCCTGGGGGTAGAGGCTTGTGATAACCATTGTAAAACTTCCAGATACCATGTATCTAGGCAGCTTGTTTGAACTTGTGCACCGAGTGTGGGAAGTTCTCACCATAGAATCTGTCAACCTTGAGCATGTGCATATGTCGTGAAACTGGTGCTTGGGGCACACCATCCTCCAATCCTTGGTACGCCTTGCCTTGTTATGCTACATGTGGGAGTGGCACAAAGCCTTGTGCCATCCCTTCCCGCCCATGTGGTGGTACTACTACCCCTACATGAGCTGTTGTTGGTTTTGATGTACAGGGTTGCTCTCCTAGTTCTTGGGCATCTCATGGTAATGTGGCATGGGTGGCAACATCGGAGCTGAATGTGGCTATTGAGCCACAAACGACTGTGGCATGCCTCCTAAAGGTGGTTCAGCCGACTGCACCTGCGGAGACATGGCTGGTTGCATGAATGAAGGAGGGCTAGCTTGAGGCAGATGTGCTAATGATCCTTGTGAACCATGTTACCACTGCATATGTTATTGTTGTTGCTGAAGCTGCTGCTGTTGAAGTTCCTATTGCTGAGCCCATGCCAGCTTCAGGAGAAGTTGTGCAATTTAGGTTACTTGAGCCGTATGTCACTAATCTAGTTGTTCCTCCTACGATGCTTTAGCTGCATCAGTTAGCTACTCCTATTAACGTAAGAGCTCTTGAGCGGCAATCTCCTACTTAATTGCCTCCCTCTCTTGCTCCACAGCTTGGCGTGTTGCGACTTCTTGTTGAGCCATACGTTGTGCCTCCTCATCCAAGCGTTGCGCCTCTATAGCTTGGTATTGTGCGTTGTCTCCAACATGGTGCCCTTACTCTTGACTCATGCCCGTGCCATGCAAAAAATATTGATCACCAAGTGAAGGAGAAGCTAAGAGAGCATTCTCCTCTTCCATGTTGCTAGTGCTTCTGTGCAGGTGGAAAGCCGCTCACGTGCGTGAAGTGGCGTAACCTCCACGTCTGACCCAACACTTGTACAAAGCTTGTGAAGAATGTCTCCACCACCATCAAAGTCTTCTACTTCTCATGCTACAAACTGCTATGGGCACCACCTGAAGCTCTGGTACCATGTTGATTCCTGACACAGAAAATGAGGGCTAGCACCCTTGCTGGTAGGATCTTTGGGTGATTAGTAGTGTAGCATGTACAATAGTAAAAGAAGGGTTGAAAACTATGGACAGAAATCTTGATTGACATAAAGTACAAGTATGGTACATGAAAAGCTAAGCACACGAGGCTAGCACAGCTCCTGGAACGCCTTGTTAGGCCTAATAGGCTGTTGTGGCAAGGGTCTTGGCGCAGTCTCCAGGTTAACTGGACTCCAGGGTAGCCTCCACAGAGGCTGGCAAGCCCTGCAAGGCTTATTCGGGCCTTGGAGGGATCTGTAGTAGAGTCTTGGTAAGGGCTCCAAAGTCAAAGGCTTGAGCAGAAGTGATTGCTCAAAGAATTCTAAGATAAATCTGAACTAAGAGGAGGTTCTCCTTTCATACCCTTGGACCTGGCAAAATGACCACCTGAAGGAGAACCTTCCTACATGTGTGTCAATTCTGCTGCATCTTTGGGAAGCTTCCTTCCAGGTGAAACTTCCTGTAGGTCAGACTTGTTCCTTGCATCCATATTGCCCTAGCTAGAAGCTTCCTCCTTCAGAAAGCTTTGTCAGGTCTTTAAGTGAAGTTTCCCATAGAGGTTGCTTGCTCTTTAGGTTTTCCTTTGACTGCCGTTGATCTTGCCATGCTATTGCATCAGATCCGTCGATCAAGAGCCTGCTGAAGCTCGCATTAGATTGGCGCATGCAAGTTGAAAGGCCCAAGCTTTATGCATGTGGCTGATGATGTTGAAAAGGCCTCATTCTTAGGAGGCATGATTCATGTCCAGTCAGCTACAGGATTCCCTGACGAAGGTAGCTGTGTAGTGTTGCGTAGTAGGTAGCTCCCCTCCCTTCAAGAGCTAACTAGAGGCATATGCAATCCTCTTGTGCATGCCAGCACACTACATTACACACCAGAACCTTTAGGCTCCTTCAGTGCTGGTTGTCAAAATTGATCTGCCTTGTACAGGAGAGGATTTCGAGTAGACGTGGGCCTAAAAAATCACAATAAAATTCGTAATTTTACGTATAGTGCTCCAAATGTAGTGCCGTATTCACCATATCATAGCTTAACACCAGCATAACAATTGCACCTCTAAACATATCGCATACAACCCGACATACATTTGCCTCAAAAGAAATGTTGACAGACCCACCCTCCCAAAATAGAAGAAGTGTATGAGGAAAGTGTATGATATGGTGCATGTAGGTAGGATCTTAAAAAAGACTTAGTCTACCCTCTTGAAAGAATTCCTAGGAATTTGCAAGATTCACACTAGTTTTCATTTTGCGAATTCCGCCACATACATCCCCTCACACACTTGTCTTATACACTTTCAAGAACAAGGGGTTGTTGGGAGGGACCAAGCAATTTCAGCGGACCCATCCCCTTTGCCCCCTTCCCCAAAAAGGAGAAAAAGTGTATCAAGCAAGTGTATGAAGTGGTGCATGTAGGATTATGAAAAAAAACAATTGTGTAGTCTCTTGAAAGAATTTGTAAGACGTTTCCACGTATAAAATAGTGTACATTTTGCATCTTCTGTCACAAACACCGTCTCATACACTTGCATCATACACTCACAAGGAGGGCGAGTGGATCAAGACCTGTCCTCTCACCTTCCAAAATGAAAGGGTGTATGAGGCGAGTGTATGAGATAGTGTATGTGGGGAGAATGTTAAAAAAGATACTAATCTACTCTTGTTAGAGAATTTCAAGGAAGACGTGAGGTGTGCACAAGTGTACATTTTGTAACTTGTGCCACATACACCCCCTCATAGACTCCTCATACACCTCGAGGGGGAGTAGACCAAGTGATTTTGGTGAAATAGTCCCCCTCTCCCTAAAAACAGAACAAATGTATGACGTAAGTGTTTAAGGTAGTGTATGGGAGGGGATTATGAGAAAAACCAATATACTCTCATGAGAGGATTTCTAGGAAGTCATGATATATACACTTGTGTAGAATTTGTAGCCCTTACCACATGTACTTGCTCATACACTTGCCTTATACACTTGTGGGGGATGGACCGTGGAAGTTTGACAAACCAATCTTTCCAACCCCTGAAAAAAATTAGAAAGCATATAAGACAAGTGCATGAGACGGTGTGTGGGAGGGGATATTGAAAAGAGACACTAATGTACATGTGTGAGATTTACTTGAGAAAGTTGCAACATGTACACGAGTGTACATTTTTTTACTTCCACCACATACATGCCCTCATACACTTGCCTCATACTTTTTGTGAGAAGGGGGAGGGAGGAAGCTTGTCCGATTAGGTGTCCTCTATATGAAAAATCATGTCTTGTACATACGTGAAATCATCCTATACATGTACAAACAATCCTAGAAGACAATGTAGGAGGTCCAATAGAATGTGTCACAAATTAGGGGTTGCAAGAAAGTCTCAACAGAATCACAATGGTCTAAATGAAAAAAAAATCTTTTTAAGATTCTTGTAGCCTTCTACTAAGCTACCTTTCTGTGCACGTAATTGTACACCCATGTAGTAGTGGATAAAACACCTATGGCTAACCATACCTTATCCCATCTCCGACAAATCTAGCTCAACATATGTGAGGCCCTCACATATCCAAAACCCCCCCTCTAAACCCTACCTTCATTCCCTCAAAGACAAGATTATAGGTCAAGACTTGCTCTTTACTCCTCTTGTCACCCTAAACATCATAAGCAATTCTTACCTTCCAAAAAATTGTTACCCAAGTCTCATGAGTTGGGACCCATCTTCCTCTTCTTTGTTCATGGTGCACAATGCACTAACAAAGACTAAAAACCTTTGATTCAAAGGTAGGGTTCAATGAACTAGTCAAACAACTCGTTCCCTTTCTTTGGTCACTAGAAGTAAGATGACACTTTGTATAGGAGTTTTTTCGGTGGGTGCGACTCCCACATAACCCTTGAGAGGCCCCTCTTTAACGACCTCCCTTGGCATGAATTTCTAACCCGTGTGGAATAAATTTTTACTTTTTTATTTCCGACCAAAAAGTGCAATTGTAGGCTAACACCTCTATGACATTAGCCAAAGAAACTTGTTGCCAGACACTTTAGACCCTCTCACACCAAAAAAACTCTACTCACCACGTACAATTGTAGTGAGCTGAGTTTCGAGGATCGATGAACTCGTTCCTTCTAACTTGCATCAAGAGTGCTTGGTTCTTGTTCATTTCCTCATGGCGCCCAGTTTTCAACATTTGTTTGCAAGTAACATACACATTTTGACCCTTCAATAAAATCTTGAAATTGGTGTGACGTCCTACGTGCAACATTTTGGCTCTTTGGGATGATACCATAATCAATGTAAAGATAAGTAAAACATGTCAATGGTAGTTTGTGAGATAAAATTGAATTTCAAAATGAGGCAAAGACAGATAGATGCTACAAGTTTTTTCACCCCTGGAGTTGTAACAACTCTTTACAACTTGTCCATTGTGCCCCATGCGATGAACATGTTGAATATCTGATACACCCTCCAAATCAGAGGGGACACTTGGTGTGGACAAGAATAGTAGTGTCACACTAGATGTAGGTGAATGAGAGGCATGCTCGATTATGACCAATACGACATGAGCAATGAGTAAAGTGACTCAATGGCTTGGTACCCAATGCTCAGCCACACTCACTGAAGGTGACACATGGAGTTGAATTCCTGGACATACGCAAGTAGAGGTGTGGAAAGTGTCTATTACAATGCATCCCGTAGCATATCACCTTGTACCCTTGCATATCTTGTCCGGCACTAGAAGAAATTTTGATGACGTTGCTCATGATGGCTAGGCATGGAAAGTATGAAAGTGCAAATTATCAAAGCCTTCCATGGTGCAATCTGATTGGCTTGTGAATGTAATCTGAGCTTCCCTGATAACATGTAATGTTCGTGAGTACGTATGTATGCCACCACATGTGTTGCAACCCGTTCGTAGACATTGAACTTCTCCTATATGTGTCTTTGAAAAATTATAGGTAAAACTTTCTACAAAATGCCCACCTTGTTACTCGGTTTTTTAACATGAAAATAAATGAATAAAATCAACATGAATATATGTAGAAATGTATACACCCGCATTTGCACCCTAAAGTAATACCGTCAAACTTTACAAGAATTAGGAGAAATTTTGCAACTATTTCATGTGCCCAAAATTTGTGTTTGAAATGAATTAACACATGATATGTGTGTATGGATGAACCTTTTGGCAAAGCATTCAAACACACCAAAAAGAAGAAAAAACTCACTTTCTTGGGGTAGAATACATGCAATACACAGTCACAAGAAAACCATGACTGGCACGAGGGGTAGATTGGGCTTTTAATCCAGTGGTTACGACTACGGAAAACAAAAGGTATTTATTTCCAGAGACGGGGGTGAATGTTGCTTATTGTTCCGAGGCAGGGGTGAATGAGATTTATATTTCGGATGCAAGGATGGATTAGTTCTAGCTGTCCGATGTGGGGGAATAAGGTGTTTTTTTCGGAAATAGGCGTACATTGTGTAACCACCCATATAGTTACTCCCTGCGTCGTTTTTACGTTTTCACATGGGGGTAGGGTGAAATTTGTTGGGAAGAGGTGTCCAAGCACTTCGCCCAGCACTTCGCCATGCACGTCGCCAAGCACTGGAGGATCGTGAGTCTCGTGCAGGCACAACTTCCGTGAGCACGAACGACGTTGTCTCGTTGCGTGCCATGGCGGCCTTCATCGCCTCTCCCTTGCGGATGCTGTTCCCCTCCGCATTCTCCCTCACGTCGAGACACATTGGCAGACTACCCTCCTCTCCTTCTACCTCCTCTTCCCCCTCCTCTTCTTCCCCCTCCTCGTCTTGCTGCTGCTCCTACTACTCTTCTCGTCCCTCCACATCATCCCGTTCCGCATGCCTGCGGCCGCAGCAGCCCCCTACTGCAGCTGGGGTGAGCTCTTCAGCGAGAGGCAGAAGTTTCGTGCCAGCAGCTGCTGCTGCTGCGTCGGACGCCCAACCAGGGTCACAACAGGGCCCTGCTTCTGTGGACGTGTTGGCTCTGGCTGAAAAGGCCCGTCTACGCCTGGAATCCCAAGAAGTAAGGAGCGNTGCTCTGAGGCAATCGAGATCGAGATCGAGATCGGGAGATCGATCTCGTACACAGGGGTAGGGAGATCGAGATCGAGGATCGATGAGTGACAAAATGTGCTCTGATTGGTCTGAGAGTTTGTGCTCATGGGTTCCTCACAGTGTTGAGTTCAAATCTAGAGTCAGACATCACTTTTCACCATTGAAGCATAGCATTGCATTGCACTCATGTGCCTGCCATTCATTCATTCATTACACATCATCCCCCGGCCCATAACCTTCAACCACCCTTGCTGGAAGGCTGAAATGTCAGCCTCCACTTGGTCCTTATCCTCCGTCTTCACAAGCTTCCTCACCGCCACAGTCCACCCCTTCATGGACTCCACGTCAGCCGACAGATCGTGCCCAAAAAAGAGAGGGTGCACACGCCGTGCTGCGACATAAAGGGGGCTAGCGCACTTCTTATCCCAGCGGTGCTGCAACCGCTTTGCCACGAACTTGGCCCATTTCTTCGGCACCTCGCCACGCCCCTTGCCAAGCTTCCCCACCCGCTGTGTCACGTCAAGCAAGGCCTCATAGATTTCCCCAGCGCCACCCCCTGGGCTGTCCACCACCCGCAACGGCAGCTTCACAGGTTCAAGGACAGCAAGGAAGTTCTTCACAGCGGTCCAAAATGGCGGGTCGCAAATTATAGCCTTGCACTCTTCCTTCTTCTTCTTCTTCTTCTGCTCAGCTGCCTTCTTCCTCCCATGAGCCGCCCACTCCTCCGTCACCACAATGTTCGAGAGCTGTCCTTTCAGCTGCAGCAAGCGCTCTAGCATCAGCACCACTGAAGTGAATCACGTTTCGCAAGGCCGCAGCAACCCCTTTCCTGCCTCCTTCTTCAGCCAGGTCTTCGGAATGTTGTTGTTCCGAAAGAATGATGAGACTAGCTGCGCCTTTGCCACCAAGTCCTTCCCCCAGCTGCACTTCGCCGCATCCTTCAACACAAGGTCCATTGCGTGGGCCACGCAACCTTGGAAGAACACACCCGGAAACTGCGGCTCAAGGGCTGCCTTCGCCTTGCCATTCACGGCAGCGTTGTCATACACCACGCCAACCACGTTCTCCACTCCGCACTCCTTGATGGCCGCCTCAATAATGGCGACTACGTAGTCCGCATCGCGTGTCAAACCGCTCGCGTCCCTCGAGAAGACGTGGGTGATGCCACTGGCATTAACTGCCATGGCGTTACTGCTGGTTGACGTCGGCCCACTCATCCACGTTGAGGGTGACGCCAAGGTACCCCCATGACTGACTGCCGCATCCCCCTCTCCTCGACGTCCAGTTCATGGTCAATCTCTGGAAGCAGCCCCTCTGTCACTGAGTTCCTCGATGGTAGGGTGAAAGCAGCGGTGGCTTGCTTGGATTCATGGACAAGCTGCTTAACAAGGCGGCAGCGGGTGAAGGAGACGGGGAGGCCATTCTTGGCCATAATCTTAACAACTGTCTTCTGGCAGCGGCGGTTAGCTGCGTTGTTGAGATGCTGGCGCATGGAAGTCTGCTGCAGAGGTGGAGTTCGGCCGGCTTCGGCGGCCGCCACAGCCGCCGCCGCAGTTGCATCCGCCGGAGGTGCCACGGCAGCTGCAGTAGCGACAGCAGCTGCAGCCGCAGCAGCAATAGTTGCAGCGGTTGCTGCAGCAGTCGCAGCGACAGTAGCTGCTGCCGCATCGGCAGCTGCTGCAGTCCCAGCACCGGAGCTTTCCACCTGCGAGCGAGCTTGGGAGGTGGCGGTGTTGGCAGATCATGGTGACTGCGGCACTGTGGGGAAGTTGCCTTGGGAGAGCAGCATGTCCTCCCTGTCCATTTTTGCGCGCAGCTCCTTCCAGCAGATTGGGTCGTCGCTTCCATCCCATACCCTGCCCCCTCCTTCAAAAAGTATTGGGTCGTGCGGAATGAAGTTAGCCGGGAGCTCGACCTCTGGTAGCCCAAGAAGTTGGCGTGCCTTGGGAGGAGGGTACTCGCATGCCCTCACGTTAGGGTCCCCACCTGCGTAGTGTCCGCAGATGCGGTTGTACTGGCCGCCCAATCTCTTGGCGCAACTGCCGCACTGAAAACCAGCAGTCCCACCAGCAGTCGGGTACTTCCTGCAGAAGGAAGTCAACGCACAACTTCCTCTAGGTATGAGCGGGGCAGGGGCAGCCCAGGCCACGGTGGCCATGGCTAAGTGGCAATGGTTGCGACTGAACGTTCGACAAAGGTAATGAACGTGGCGGCTGTGCAGTCGACGAAACCCTACTTTTAGACTTTCGACAAAAGATAAAGGAACTTCGGAAAAAAATGAAAAAAAATAGGTTTCTTTGTTTGACGTGTGGAGAAGTGACGCGAACCTCACTGTCGTTCGGCAGTGACGTCCGCGTCCTTTTCGTGTTCCGGTTGTGGGAATCGCGGGTTCGAACCTCACCCAGCACGTCTTGGTCGGACCCCCCAGCCGCGAACTGCCGGTTGAGGGGTCGCGTCGACGATCCGCATACGAGATCGATCTCGTACAGCCGATCTTCGATCTCCCCAGGGAGATCGAAGATCGAGAGCAGCATAGTCGTCATTGTCTTCGTTGTCATTGGTGTCATCGTCGTCGTCGCTGCCGTCGTCGCCGATGCCGTCGCTGCCGCTGCCGCCACCGTCGTCGTCGTCGTCGTCGTCGTCTTCTTCTTTTTTGTTGCCCTGGTCGTTGTCGTCGTCATTGTTGTTGCCGTAAGGCGCGCCTCCCATGCCTTCGACGCGCAGGAATAATGAAAGCGCTCTCTATGGACTAAGGCCGCATGAATCATTCGGGCCGAATCAGTTGGGCTAAATCATTCGGGCCAAATCATTTGGGTCGAATCATTCGGGCCACATGCGCAAACCCTACACACACACACACACACACACACACACACACACACACAA
>SZWC01008102.1:0-36681 GCA_023375785.1 Penium margaritaceum
TCCCTGTTTACACACATTTATATCAATAGAGACATCTCTACATATATGTCTATCTATATCTATGTCCATATGCAGGTTTATCCATATGAATACCTACATCTTTACGTAGATTTGTATCTATGTCAATATTTATTTTGTTTCTTAAGTAAAATATGTCTACAGAACTATGTAAACTCACAGATGTTTATCGATATGCATATTGATTCTGATTCAAACCATGGTTTAAGTCCTTTGTGCTGGAGTCCCAATCTTTTCATTTTCTGGTACGTTTTGGGCCCTTACTGGATATATTTCAGATGTTCACCTTTTAT
Organism: Penium margaritaceum; assembly: GCA_023375785.1. Taxonomy (NCBI): domain Eukaryota; kingdom Viridiplantae; phylum Streptophyta; class Zygnematophyceae; order Desmidiales; family Peniaceae; genus Penium; species Penium margaritaceum. The sequence continues at coordinate 312 of SZWC01008102.1, forward strand.
CTTTGTATTTTCTGTACCGGCATATCTTATACATTGTCTTTTCGCGGATGTTCAAGTTCATAGCGTGTTTTGGTGTCGATGTCGTCCTCCTTGTCTTCTGTTTCCGAAAACGTTTTTCTTCATTTAACGGAAGGTTGCGAAGTCTGAAAGAAGAATCTTCGATCCTATTCAGCGACGTTATGGCCTCTTAGGATTCGCTATTCACTTTCGTTCGCTTTCAATTCGGTGTAGAGGATAGACAACTTGAGGGGTAGCAGTCGTCGATGGAGATGCGATTTGGACGCGGCATATATTATACATCAGATTCCTAAGTCGACATTTCTTATGCACGCGGTCACGAAACAGGTCCCTGCCAACGTCAAGATCCTCGCTCGACAGTTGTTATAGGTGCGAGCCGTATTCCCGGCAGCTCGGATATATTTGTCCTTCAAAATCTTACCCAATTTTTTGTTTGACCCATGTCAAACTGAAAACAAGATGAATATGGTGTATTCTTCAAGTGGGTATCACGACAATGTTATCGGCAACGTGGGACCCCATCTTAACCACACAATTGGACACAAATAGGTCGTGGATGATTGGACGCCTCTCTACACAAGCAAGTTTCGGTCCAATATGAAAATGAAATCAAATTCCTAATCAATCGATAATCCTTTTAGAATGAGCATGGACAACATTATGATAAGGTAAAGTTGGCACCCGTACTCGCGATTATAAACAATTTCATCGCAATGCATGATGCAACGCGAACCAAGGCAAAAGTACCGAAAGACAGGTTACGAGAAAGAGGAATGTTAAATAACATATCAAAATATAAAAACAAAGCACAAGACAACCAAAATACGACACAAAGAGAGTACCAACACCATGGTTGGACATGAAGTCCATGCAACATATGTGGGTGGTCATGGACATGAGGGTGACCTGAAGATCAGGCACATAGAGTACATTAGGCAAAAATAGGTCCCTCGGAGGACCAGCAGCAACAACCACTTGCATACGCAGAAGATGGGGATGACCTGTGTAAACGAAGCAAACAAACTCAATGGGCCCGAGGTCGATCATGTGGTGTTGGTGTATGTGGCTTCCACCCATCACGAGCGACGGCCAGGAGAGCAGCGGTACAGGAGAGCGCGTCGATATGGTCCCCGATGCGGACCCCGGAGGCACGGGCGCGTCGTCAGGTAGTGGACCACCCACTCGGAGCTGACCGACGACTGCCCTAGCGTCGTGGATGTTGTCTCGGACCTCTTGCAATTTTTATGGAGCCTATCCTTGATGCTGACGCAATTGGCGCCAGAGCATCGACGAGTGGTGGCTCCATCCACCAACAGCTGCGAGAGATCTCCCACGACGCCCTCGGTGCTTGCTTGGGTGCTTTGCGGTTTTTCTGCATATGCTAGAGTTTTCTCGGTGGACTGGCTCTAGAGCCCGATTTGCATGTTTTGCATTGTCTGTCCACCGATCGATGCGGGACTTATGCGTGTGACCGGTCGTAGCGTCTGGCTCGAGATTCTGCATCTCTAGGTTCAGACAACGTAGCAATCTGATCTTCTGCTCAGAGTTATGGCCACAACATTGTTTTTGGGCCAGTTTTAGGACAGACCTTGCACTGCGGCGTGCGACACACGCCGTGCACTACGGCAGGTATTTATGCTGTGGACTTGTCATTTGTTAGCCCTCTCTGCATGTGTTTAATTAATGGAAGCACATTTGACACTGAGCTGTATCGTTTAGCCAACCCTTGTCGTTTCGCGTCCGACCTCTGTTGACGCCACAAGCTGACTGAGCGCTGGCGTCCAGTCAGTGGCAAGCGTGCTAGGAAGCTTCCTAGAATCTTGTCATGGTATCAAAGCAAACGAGCCACAGCTCGTTGTGTTGTGCACCAAAGACGCAGCAGTAGTAGCAGTAGTGAGTGGCAGTAGCGGTAGCCACCCATAGCAGCAGCAGTAGATCCTGGAGGGACCCACCACGACTACGTTGCAGAGGAGCGGTGGAGTTAGCGGAGACGGCGGAGATAGCGATGGCAACTACAAGCAACAACGACCGTAGGAGCAGCAGCGGCGGGAAGCACCTGTAGCGAGAGCGGCTAGAGGCAGCAGCCAGTACAGCAATAGCACTGGGTGGCAGTAGCAGCCATGTCTGGCTACCGGTTTGTACAAATAAAAAAACAAGGAAGAAGCAGCTCGCAACAGTAGCTTGTGGCAGCGGCTGCGAGCAGTGGCAGCGCGTAGTGGCGGCAGGAGCTTCCAGTAACGGCGGCATCAGTAGCCACGAGCTACAACAGTAGCGTAGTAGCTACCACACCAACCACATCAGTAGCAAAAGGCAGCAACCGCAACAGGAGTAGTAGGCAGCAACCGTAGAAGCAGCCGTAGTAGCGGCGACGGGCAGCAGCCATAGCTGCGGCGGCGGTAGCACGCACCTGTAGTAGCAGCGGTGGCGGGCAGCAGCCATAGCAGTAGTAGCGGCGGCAAGAAGTAGTAGCAGCTGCTATAGCAGCATTTGCAACAGTAGCAGCAGCAGGTAGCAGCCGCAGCAGCAGCCGCAGCACTAGCCGCAACAATAGTAGTAGCAGGCTGCAGCTGTAGCAGCAATAGTAGCAGTTGCTGCAACAACAGCAGTAGCAGTTACTGTAGCAACCGCAGCAACAGTTGCTGCAGAAACCGCAGCAGAAGTTGTTGTAGCAATTGCTGCCGTCGGGCCTGAGGGGGAACCGACGCGAGGGACCCGTCCGGTGGGGGGGGTCCCCTCGGTCGGGCCTGTCATGCCGACGGAGGGCGCGATCGAACGCCGACCGAGCGCCGGCGCACGAGCCGGCGCGTGCCGGCCAAACGCCGGCCTCCCGCCGGCCGAGAGGGGCAGGGGAAGCCGACGGGCGGCCTCCGGTCGGCTTCACACGAGGGGGGGAGCGAGCCTCCCCCTCCACTGCGCTCGCCACGAGGGTCGAGCCAGACCGGAAAAAAAAGGATAGAGGTGGGGGGGCTCGAGTGGGGCACCCCAGAAAACCTCAAAGGGGACACCCGAGGAGGTGGCACCATCACGCAAAAAAGGAGGGGGGGAAGGACGACAGGGGGAGTCCTCGAGTGGGGCATTCGAGTAAGACCTAGGAAGGGGTACCTCACTTGCGCCGAGCGTCGGTGAATAAGAAAAAAAAAGAAAGAGTTTTTGTGTTATAATTATTTTACCTTTTAAGTATGGCTTGAGGCCACCACCGTCGGTTGACGACGGGAACCACTGTAACAGCATCCGCCGTGAGAGTTGCAGGAGTAGCAGCAGCAGCGAAGGTGGCTTGAAGCCACAGCCGTCGACTGACGACGACACCCGGTGTAGAATCAGCACCGCAGGCGACTTGAGGTCGCACACTTGAATCGCACAGCAACGTACCACTAGCGCGGTGGTGATCGTCCTCGTGACGACATCGCAACACGTCTCAGAGATCGTGCTTTGATTGCTCACCTCCCCCTGTGACCTTGTGCCAGCGGGAGCAAGTGTGGTGTGCACTTACCCATGCCAAGCTCCGGATATGAGCAGACTGGCGGCGCAGGGGGCGTAGCCGGCGCCGTAGTTGGCACCGGCTCTACATACGTCGCAAGCGCCGCGTCCACAGTGGCAGTTTCAGCTGTGGCATACGCCTCAGGCGTCTAACGGATTCGCCTGCTACTACTGTGGGGATCGGCACCATGGATGGAGCAAGTTTTTCCAGCATCCTACGTTGTAGCGACCGCCTTGGATACGGTCTCGCCCTTCGTATTCACCATCGGACTCAAAGACATTGTCAGCTGATACCGTGGCAGCCCTCAGTGGAGCTATGGTGGTGTTGTACGCTGAGCGCCACGGTCTAAAGCGCATGGTACAACAGCTCACAAACCATGTACTCTCTGAGCGGGCCGTTGCCACCATGCCACTGCAAACATCCCTGTCTCCCTCCTCGCCATCCTCACCTCCTACAGTGTCGTCACCTGCCGGTCCCTCGCCACCCGACCTTGGCTCCACATGCGACGCCGTCCGCTCTGTCCTTGAGTCAGTCGGTGTCATCCCGACCTCCGACCCCATCGCTATCTTAGCCATCACTTATGTCGGTACCCCTCGTGCATGCACTCGTCGAGCGAGACAGCGATGGCTCGACAGGCTAGACGTGCCCAGCCAGCAGTAGCAGTGCTGAGGGTAGCATCACAAGTAGTGACGAACGTTGCTAAGGAGCCGCTTCCATTGTCTCCGGTTGCAGGATTGTTGTGTCATCCCCTTCCACCTTCTGGCGGTGTGTCGGTCGTGGGGGGATGGAGGGTCCGACGACGACTACCTTGGAGCCGAGGATTGAGGCAGCAGACGAAGGCTTACAGCACACTTAGTTGGTGCATCATCTCGCTATGGTGGAGGACTGTTCATCCGAGGAGGAGTGGTCTGACGCTGAGTCAGCTTCAGAGATCAAGTTGGAGATTATAGCGGATGTGGCAAAGGGAGCAAGAGGCAACAGAGGCCGTTGATACCCCGACGATGGCCGGGACGATAGCAGCTACTATGGCAGTGACAGGAGTTACAGCAGAGCCGTCTCCCTCGTCCTTGGTCGTGGGGTTGGTGTGCCACTCCCTCCTGGTTTTTCCCAGTTTGTCGGCCAGTGGGGGGGGTGGAGTGCTCACCGACGACCACAGGACATCACATGATTGATGGCTGACCGCCAGGATGGGACAGACGCCCCTTGTGAGGACGAGGAGTCATACACGGGGGATTGGTTAGACACGGAGTCGGTGACGGACGTAGAGGCCCAGTGTGCTGCCGTTCTTGCAGTAGCTACGACACGAGCACGAGATGGCTCCTCGGTGACAGTAGACGTCCGCGTGTGCGACATGGAGGATGCAGAGCGAGCTGTGGACTTCCGACTCCTCGCTGCTCTGATTGGTGTTACTGACACCATGGCGGTTCCAGCCGAAGGACAACTCCTTTCGTCTGAGCTACAGTTCCTATACCCGAGCGCCTACGCTCCGCAGTCGACGAGCAGGAGGCAGTAGTGGCTTGAGCGGAGGCACACGTGCAGATTCTCATGGTCGAACGCCGGGAGGCCAGCAGCCGCTGTTACACATTAGATGTTCCAGCACGACGGGCTGTCGAGGAGAGAGTGGAGGATGTACACAGGCATCTCGAGGCAGCTGAGTGGTCTCTACAAGATGTATGTTTGTGAAAGGCAGACCTCCAGCAGCAAGTGGATGATGGACTGCACACCAGGGGTCACGAGGAGCACCACGGCACTGACCGTACCTTCGATGACCACGACGTCACTACGGATGCAACTGTACCTACACATGCCGCTGTCCGACCAGCAGCTGACGGCCGAGCGACAAGTGTGTCACGAGTAGTAGGTACCATCGCAATAGTCTTTCCTACAGCTACAGATGACTTACGTGGCAACTCATTGTCTTGCGCTGCCGCCTTACCAGCATTTCTCGGCCCGGTGGCACTTGAGTCGATGACTGACGCAGAGGACATCGACTTTTGCGACGGGCAGACGCAGCTCCACTCGTTCCTACGGGGTGAGACCGCCAGGCTGCAGGAGGCTCTGGCTCGTGCCGATACGCACACGATCGAGGTCCACCGTCAGGTTCGTTCCGTGACTAACCGCCTACATGCCATAGATGTAGCCAGCCGGTCAGCTGCCGTGTCAGAGCTCGTCGAGCTCCACACACGCCTCGACGCTTCGGAGGCTGTGAGGCGATATGCAACCTAGCAGTTGGAGGCTATACAACAGGTGATTATCTTGGAGGAGGCCCTCAGTGCTACACTATTCACATCAGCAGACGACGAAAGCAGTGACGACGACACTCCCTGGTGAGGCTCTGTGTGAGTACATCCCACCAGCATCGTCATCACCCTTGCTATAACAGTGTAGGGGTATGTGGCCATGGGGGGGCCCTGCTCCCTCCTCACGCATTGTGTTGGGAGCAGCCATCAGCTTTGCTCGTACTGTCAACCTCTGTAGCCCAGGGAGAGTGTTGGTGTGTGGGCTTTGGCCTGACACCCTTTTGAGGATAGCGAGGTTACTTGGGGTGTGGCAAGATGCTATGGTTGAGGTTATGCTGATCGAGATTCGTGCACCTGGTGAGTTCTATCGGTGTGACGTGGAGACCCATTGCCTTCATGTGTTATGTATGATCCATGCATGATGTGATGGAGACCCGGATACCCGTTGATATTTTCCAGGGTCACGAGGAGACCTTGTTTCTCTATTTCTCTTGCATGATGTTTGACACGTAGGTGTATGATTGACTTCGTGCATGGTCGAGACCCGGGCACTTGGTCGGATGCACCATTGTCATGAGGAGACCCTTTGATGTGGTATGCTTGATCAATGCTCGCTATGATTGGTTGTCTGAGCCATCATCTCTTGCCTTCGCTCAGACATCGTTATGTTGATAGTTGTGTCAGCCAGGGGGAGTGTTGGTGTATGTGGCTTCCACCCGTCACGAGCGACGGCTAGGAGAGTAGCGGTATAGGAGAGCGCAGCGACATGGTCCCCGATGCGGACCCCGGAGGCACTGGCGCGTCGGCAGGTGGTGGACCACCCACTCGGACCTGACCGACGACTGCCCTAGCGTCGTGGATGCTGTCTCGGACCTCTTGTAGTTTTTCTGCAGCCTATCCTTGATGCGGACACAGCCGGCGCCGGAGCACCAACGAGTGGTGGCTCCATCCACCAGCAGCTACGAGAGAGTTGCCATGACGCCCTGGGTGCTTGCCGGGGTGCTTTGCAGTTTTTCTGCAGACGCTAGATTTTTCTCAGTGGACTGGCTCTAGAGCCCGATTTGCATGTTTTGTATTGTCTGTCCACCGATCGATGCTGGACTTATGCGTGTGACCAGTCGCAGCGTCTGGCTCGGGATTCTGCATCTCTAGGTTTAGACAACGTAGCGTTCTGATTTGTCTGCTCAGAGTTACGACCAAAACAGTGTTTTTGGGCCTGTTTTAGGACAGACCTCACACTGCCGCGTGCGACACACGTCGTGCGTCGCGGCAGGAATTTATGCTGTGGACTTTTCATTTGTTAGCCCTCTCTGCATGTGTTTAATTAATGGAAGCACATTTGACACTGAGTCGTGTCGTCTAGCCAAACTCTTGTCGTTCCGCGTCTGACCTGTGTTGACGCCACGAGCTAACTGAGCGTTGACGCCCAGTCAGTGGCAAGCGTGCTAGGAAGCTTCCTAGAATCTTCTCATGTGGTTCATGTTCCCATAATCAATGACGAACAAAGCCAGGAGATGAACAAGAAAAAGAGAGCACACAAAAGGCCACAATAATGCCCAAGGCGGGTTACACGACATGACCAAAGTCGGCAAGACAGCGCAGTTACAAGAAAGAGAAGATGTGCTCAATTACTGCACATTCAGAGCCAATATCTTCTTAAGATCTCCAAAGGACACACCACAAAGGGCCCCATTGGACTAGCAGAGGTGAACATAGGATGGAATACCAACACTCTCACCTTCGTCACAAAGAAAGAGGAAGTTAGTGAGATTCTGCTCCAAGCTGCACTCTGTGGCTGAAAGATCACCACGATGTGAGCCATTGAGTTGGTTGCCACAAGGAAGATCACCATCATGAAGACGCAAAATCTGGGAGTATTATGAATGGGACGGTTCATATTCTAATGGACAGCGAAGGCACTACGACAGTGTGGTGAAGCTGGCCATTACTTGAGGATGAGCTCACACTGGAGGAGGCAGATGACTCGATTGGTGGATGCACAAAGGAGGTGGTTTGAGAGAGGGCCAGTTCGGCCCTCCCTTGACTCACCCCCGGTTACGAACCACCCTCCCGCAAAAGCGAGGGGGTTGGTTCATAGCCACCCCTTGCCAAAGCAAGAGATGGCCAGTCGCCAGGTACTCGTTGGGCACCGGCCGACTAGATGGCCGACAGTCGCTAGCCGGGTGACTAGCCAGCCACCCGCCTGCCAGCCACCAACTGCCGATCAAGATGATGTCTGGGCCAGCGGCTGAGAGGCCACACGTACCTTGTGTGCGAGGTCCTTGTCCTCGTCCACTCGCTCTCGGCTCGCCTTCCTTCTCAACGAAAGAAGACGAGGAAGAGAAATAGGATGAGCGAGCAAGCAAGCAAGAGAGACACGAGAGGAAAAAATAAAGGTCGGCATAAAATCAATGCATGCGACACGTAAAATTTGAGGGGGAAATACCAGAATTTCGTGCGAGCGCACGAGATCGGGAAAATTCCCCCTCCCGTTTGGGACCAAGAACGAGGAGACGAGATCAAACACCTCTAAGGACTCAAAAAATTTGAGTCTCCCTGCACATGTTGTTGATGACAATTGCCCCTTGAGCGTCACGAGGGGGGGAACTCCTCCCACAAGTAGTGGACGTCATTAGGCAAACTCCAACGATGACTTTTGTGTAGGAGTTGCGTTATAGCCGTAACATGGGAGGATGTCCGCCATTTCATTTTGAATGCTGTGATATATTTTCTTGAATTCTAAAAGTTTGGCCGTAGTTCCAAAAGATGAGCACAGATGGCTTGTTCCCTTCCAAATAGTGGTTTGGAAGAGCACCATGTTGTTTTGTCCGTGCACTGCCTCAGTGACTCCTACTGTGACCTCTCAGCTCATGTACCACACTAATTCTTACTTTCACTCAAATTCTCAATTGGAATTTAGTGATACTAACTTTCACCCAAGAACAGGCCGTCTTTAATTTTGGGCATGGTCTCCTATCCCCTTTCTTAAAATGAGGAGGAGAGCTGACTTTTACCCATCGTTTACGTCCTTGAGGGCGTACATCGTTGTGTCCCACCTTTTGAGCCCAAACAACAAGCAACTGTCGTATTGCTGCTGAGTCGGTTATGCCAAAAGAAACGAACCTTGCACGTCTATGGGCATGGTGACAACTTTTGAGGTAGTGATCAAGTCATTGGACTGGAATTTTAAGAAGGCATTTAATGGAAACACAATCGGCGGCATACATTTGTCCAGCTTGAATCTCAAAGGTGTTCCTCCCATACGGTGGAAAGTTATTTAGGGCACACATGGGCGATTTGAAATAATTATTTTGAGCGAAAGTCAAAGTCAGTACGGTACATGCTCGAGTGTGTGGTCCTCCTCCTCCTCGTTCTTTTGACACTACACCCTTACTTGACCAGCTCCATCGGCAACAACTCTTAGCTGTCACGTCACCAGTAGTCATAGATAGATCTCATGATCAGTGCAGACGTCATCCGAGTTCGGACAGCTGTAACTCCACATAGTTATTTTTCTTGCTGATTCTGGTTTCACGACTGCATTCAGACTGTGGTTATTTCGCTAGGGTCCAGTTTTTAGGAAAAACGGTCAACGCCCCGGTTTTGGGTTGTNCGGCGGCATACATTTGTCCAGCTTGAATCTCAAAGGTGTTCCTCCCATACGGTGGAAAGTTATTTAGGGCACACATGGGCGATTTGAAATAATTATTTTGAGCGAAAGTCAAAGTCAGTACGGTACATGCTCGAGTGTGTGGTCCTCCTCCTCCTCGTTCTTTTGACACTACACCCTTACTTGACCAGCTCCATCGGCAACAACTCTTAGCTGTCACGTCACCAGTAGTCATAGATAGATCTCATGATCAGTGCAGACGTCATCCGAGTTCGGACAGCTGTAACTCCACATAGTTATTTTTCTTGCTGATTCTGGTTTCACGACTGCATTCAGACTGTGGTTATTTCGCTAGGGTCCAGTTTTTAGGAAAAACGGTCAACGCCCCGGTTTTGGGTTGTCTGGTGTCTGGTAGGGCTCACCCAGGAAACTCTCCCAGAAAGGATAATGGGCGACTTTGTAAGTCACCCCCATTCTCGCTGCACCATGTCTGAGACACCCCCATTCTGAGAAAAATGACTAGGTCGCCCCCATTCCCGAAAGTTATGGCCAGGCCGCCCCCACTTTTGGTGCTCCCAGGAATTATGGCTAGGACGCCTAGTAAGGATGAAATATTATCGATGTATTGCCCCCAATGTCAAAACCTTCTGGGTAGGTCGTCCCCATTAATGGGGGAGACATAGCCATAATTCTCAGAATGGGGGCAAGTTGGGAAACTCATTAAAAATGGGGGCGACCGAGTCGGAATGTTTTCGAATTGGGGCAACGTAGCCATTTGTTCTCAGAATGGGGGCGTCTCAGACATGGTCGGCCAAAAATGGGGGCGATCGGGGAATTAGCCGCAGGGATAATGCTAGGAATTTTCTGGTTGGTTGATTTTCTGAGTAACAAGCCTCGCATGGCCGAGGTGAGGCTAAAACTAGGAGGGGTCTCAGTTGGTTGCTCATGCTTCATTCCTAATCAATCATTGTTTCATTCCAGTTGCTTTGTGGCGCTAACTCTGGCGCACGCAGATTTGAGTAACAAATGAGAGCTGTTAGACTTAGACTCTAATGCAGCAGACTAAGGGGGTAGACTAAGCAATGAACGTGGGTTCCCTCACACTACATCAATACCACCACTGTCCCAACCTGTGCACTAGCGAGTTCCTTTTTGGTATCAGAGCTGTAGCCTAGCAGGCGTAGCGGTACCAGTAGTGGCGTACCGGTTCTTGACTACGCCGACAGACCTCCCATACGCGCTAGTGCAATGAAAATACTGTTGGATTTTTTTCGGCAGCAGTGACCTGCCTGGTGACGGCGTCATAATTTTTCCCACAGCCACAGGGCCAGGGGAAATGCTGCCGGATTTTTTCTGGCAGCTCTGACCACCACGTTTCACGTAGGGAGGTGAGCGGCCAATGTAGCGACAACAGGCAACCTGCTGGCAACGGCGCACCGCAACGTCAACCATAGGTGTGAGTGACCCACAGCAGTAGTTGCAACAGCAACGGTAACAACATTAGAGACGTAGCAGCAGCAGCAGTGTCAGATACAGTTGCAACAGCAAGGAGCAATTGTAGTGTCAGCAGAAGACACCCAAGAGGGAGAGAAAGGAAGCAGGAGCACCGTTTGTAGCTGCTGTCCCATCCTCACACCTTCCTGGAAGCCGCACAGACAAGGAGACGCAGACGCAAATCGCATTAGCCACCCAGGTCCCCAACTCCCGACTGCACTAGATCCAAACGGATGTCAAATATTGTGCGCATAGTCTCGTTCAAAAACTTAGGTCACAAGCTTTACATAGCCACCATGCTCGCCTCGTTTTGTGGCCTGTAGTCTCCAACATTAACAAACCCAAGTCAAAGATCCAATTTTTTCAACATTTTGAGCTGAGCACAGAATTAGGTTGTTTTGGCATTTGTTTCCACCTTTTCAAGACAAGACTTCTACCACTGCATTCAGCACAGTGAGGAGCACCTGTGGTCCAAATTCGCTTCATTTGGACAACCTTTATTTTTAAGTGCTGAAGTTTTAAAACTTAAAAATTCAGGACTTCAGTCAAATTTCTGGACTGGAGGTCAGGTTTTGCCACCATCCCAAATCAGAAAAAAATCCAGTCAGATTTTTCATCGGACCACTTTCATCATTCAGCTCTTAACTAAGGAGAGACTGTGTACCAACCCGACGTGGGACGACAGCAGCGGTAGTGGCAGCAGCAACCGCGGAAGCAAGAGCAGTAGCAGTAGCAACAGCAGTAGCGGCAAAAACCTCTCCAGTAGCAGCGTCAAAAACAGCGGCGGTAGCAGCAGTAGCAGCTGTAGCGACAACATCAACAGTGGTATTAGTAGTTATGGCAACAGAAACAACGGTAGTAGCAGTAGTAGCTGCAACGGCAGCAGAGGCGTCAACACCCTCAGCAGTAGCGACAATGCCTAGTCATGACAATGTCACTGGCGTGCAGGATAGCTCTACAGACCCGCCCACTGCAGACCCTATAGCCGATCTGCAACACCAGGTCGATCAGCTGTACCAGGCCAGGCAACTGTCAGCCGAATCTTGAAGGAGTTCGGCTCCCTTCACATGAGGGAGTTTGAGTCCTTCACCACCTACTGGCGCCGACCAGAGGATATCCTGCACCAGCTCAAGATAGCCTCGCCTCTCCTACTTGCTACCCTCCTTACCATCAAGAATGGTGTCACTCCTTAGTTTGCGGACAATTTCGTCCCCTACGGCCGACCCACCTCGAGGCGCGGGCGGCCCAGGGACATTTGGTGACCTGGGCGTATGACCTCTTCCTCATCGTGGAGGAAATGCATTGGGATACACAGCTTCAATGCAATGGCTCTTCTGCTTTCGTAGCTGTCACCTCCGACGGCTCCTCCACCCCTTCCTCTGGTTCTTCCTTCTCTGGCAACACCAAGGGCAAGAGAAAGAAGGGCAGGAAGGGCAAGGGAAAGGAGCAGCAGTCTTCCTCTGATGGCACTACCCTGACATGCGAGAACCGTAGCCAGACGGGACACTGGTGGTACACATGCCCCATCCCTACTGACGACATCCGCATTGTCGCTGCCATACACCCGCAGCGTGAGCACTGTCTTTGCACCCTCGGTGCCATCACTGCTCCCTTCTCCCCTAGCACCATTATGGCCACCACCCACTCCACTCCACTACCGTATGCACCAGCACCGCAGCAGCAGTAGTATGCTTCGTCGCAGTCGGTGTCCTATCGAGAGCCTCCATCCCCGTGGAGCTCGTATCCTCCATCCAAAGCTATGACCCCGTAGTCCATGGCACCCGTCAACTCTGGCGTTCGGATCCACCAGCTACAGAATTTCATTACCACATAGCTCGGCATCACGCCTCCTCCCTAGAGAAGTACGAGTTGTGTGACTGCTAGCCGAGTGGTCTCCAACTACTAGACAAAGACCGATCTCCGAGGGGACCTCGGAGAAGTCGCCTGTTGCCCTTTGGAGCCGGCTTTGGATGATGTCGCATGGTTGGATGATTGGGATGATTTCTTTGCATCTGTCTTTTCTGCTCAACTTGCGACCTCCATCTCCCTTCCCGCGTACTGTTTCGTCGCTCACTATAATGTCACGGCCTCGGTGCGCGACCCCTATGTCACCTGGATCATCGACTCGGATGGCACACATCACATGGCGTCCTCTTGTCAAGCGTTTAGCATGCTTGGTGTCGTTGGCAATGTTCACAGTGTCTGGACGGGATCCGAGCAAAATTTGTCAGTCCGTGGTATTGGTGGTATTCATTTTTGTGGTCTGTCCGGTGACGTCTTCGTGACGGATGTGCTATATGTGCCTGGTTTGGAAATCAGCCTCCTGTCTGTCACGGCTCTCGACTTCATGAACATGGACGTCTGTCACTCCAATGGCATTGGCACTGTCTCCTGTCACCCGTCCAGTCAGTTCATGTTCCGTGTTGTGTGCTGTGACAACCTCTGGCATGTCACTCGACTTCCTTCATTCGTGTCCCCTCCCTTGTCCACCACTGTACGTGTGTTTGTTACCAGTGTTCTTTTCCGCCAGCACGTGCACCTCCTCCACCGCCGCCTTTGCCACGTACACTCTAATGTTATCGATAGCATGCTCCGCACTCAGCCCGCGCACGGACTTGATCCTTCCACCTTCCAGTGACCTTGTCAAACTAAGTGCATCGACTATGTTTAGGGAAAGATGCACCAAGCCTCCTATCCTGCGTCCTCCTCTCGGGCGACGCACCTGCTGGAGCTCGTCCACTCGGACCTCATGGACCCTTACCCAATCGCGTTTGTTGTCAAGGACGGTCATTATGTATAGACCCTCATGGATGCCTAATGGCGCTATTGTTAGGTCATTTGGCTATGCCGGAAGAGCGACATGGCATCCGCCATCCGTGCCTGGCACCTCGCGGTTGAGGGCGAGTGCGGCCGCATCCTCCAACATTTTGGGTCTAACCATAGCGGCGAATACATGGGGAACACTACCGCCTATCTCGCCAGTCATGGGGTCCATCATGAGACATCTGCCCCTAGGAGAATGGAGCAAAAGGACATCCCCAAGCGCTCGAACCGCACCATGGCTGATGTTTTCCGTACAATGCATATCGAGTCCGGTTTTTCTGAAGGCTTCTTCTTTGAGGCCATGTCCTACATGACCTCGGAATGGAACCGCGTTCCCCATGGTCCCCTTCCCCGCCAGGCCACGTCGTACACATTGTGGCGCAGTCAGCGGACTGATCTTCGGCCTGCTCGTGTCTGGGAGTGCATCTCCAGCGTCTCACTCATAGAGGACCAACGGGATAGCAGGGTTGTCCCTCGTGGCCGTCTGTGCACCTTCGTCGGTATCTTACAACAGTCCAAGGCCTGGCGCTTCTGGGACCCGCTCCGACATCGCATTGTTGAGTATCATGATGCCGTGTTCTTTGAGGTACTCTTCCCTAGCAATCTCCCTTGCATCCAATTTACCTTTTCTCTGCCTTCATTGCCGTCGTCTAGTGAGGGAGATACTTGTCGCGCCGCCGCTCCGGCTCCAAAGGCACAGGTTGTCCCGCCTGTATCCACATCCCCAGCAAGGGATGGCCCGGATGCTCTTGGTGGCATTTTGCGGCCCCGTAAGCCGGCACCGCCCCTGGGTCCACACAGCGGGGCCCCTCGTCTAGCCTCCAGCACACCCATCAACACAGTTTCCTCTCCTCACATTGTCGTGAGTGGTGAGCCTGGCATCAAGGTCCTTGGNGCCGCCGCTCCGGCTCCAAAGGCACAGGTTGTCCCGCCTGTATCCACATCCCCAGCAAGGGATGGCCCGGATGCTCTTGGTGGCATTTTGCGGCCCCGTAAGCCGGCACCGCCCCTGGGTCCACACAGCGGGGCCCCTCGTCTAGCCTCCAGCACACCCATCAACACAGTTTCCTCTCCTCACATTGTCGTGAGTGGTGAGCCTGGCATCAAGGTCCTTGGCCTCACGGCCTTTAGCCTCGTTGACTTGGACACTCACCCAGGCTCAACCCTGGGCTATGCTCTCATCTCCTAGGAGCATCGATGTGCGATCTCCGCCACTCTAGCCCTGGCTCCTTGCCGCTCGTGTGCTGACAACACGGACGTCCCCACTGGCACTCGATCCACAGAGCCTACAAGAGGCCCATGCCGCTCCCGATGCAAACCAATTGGACGCTACCAGTTGGGAGGAGCTTGCTATCATCAACGAGCATGCTCTGCACGAGCTCGTGGAGCATCTCCATGGCCACAAGACCATAGGGGCGAAGTGGGTGTTTCACCAAAAGTGGAAGCTAGATGACACTTTGGACAAGTACAAGGTCCGGCTCACCACCAAGGGCTTCCCCCAGGTTACTGGAGTTGACTACGACCAGGTCTTTGCCCCGGTTGGTCGTTTCACCATTAGCCTGGCTCTCTTCGGCCTAATCGCACAGCATGGTTGAGAGCTCCACCAGATGGACGTGAGCAATTTCATTTCTTCACGTTGCTCTTGATGGTGAGGAGCTCTACATGATCCAGGCCCTGTATGGCTTTGGGAATGGGACGGGCCGAGTCTGGCGACTGCGGAAGGCCATGTATGGTCTCAAGAAGTCTCCTCGGTGCTAGAACATAGAGATCAGCCGTACCCTTCTGAAGGGCAGATTTCTCCATAGCACTAAAGACACGGCAATCTTAATCACTCCTCTTGGGACTCCCTTCGTTGCGATCCTCATCTACCTGGACAACCTACTCATCGTGTCTCCCGACCTTGCCATTGTCGAGCAATCGAAGGAGCTGTTGAAGGAGACCTACAAGATGAAGGATCTCGGGCCAGCGCAAATGTTTCTTGGCATGGAGATTGAGCGTGATCTCGCGCACGGCATCATTCGGGTACATCAGGAAACGTACGTTCAGATGCTCGCTGACCTCTTTGCCAATCTCCTGGCCACTGTCCCCAGCGCCTCCATCCCGATGACCCCATACTAGTAGGCGAAGCTGAAGGTTACTGACTCCAGCACCTTGGGTGTAGCGGTGGACATCATAGCATTCCTCCGCATCATCGGCTCACTCTTGTTTCTCGCCGCCACCACACGGGCCGACATCGCCTTTTCTATGAATGTCCTCACCCAGTTCTCACAGGCCCCACACCAGTTGCACCTTGATGCAACTGTCCGCGTGTTGCAGTACGTGGTATCTACCCCACGCCGAGGCTCACATTCTGTTGTCAGCCATCCATGGTGGCCGTAGCCTACACTGATAGCGACTAGGCGTGGAGTCCAGATGGAAAGAGTCACACAGGTTGGATCTTTTACATCAAGAGCATGGCAGTGTCATGGCGTAGCGGGAAGCAAGGGTGTGTTGTACGTAGCACAGCAGAGGTAGAGTATGTGGCTTTGGGCGTTGGTGTATGTGAGAGTGTGTGGTTGCATCGCTTGTTGGGTGTGTTCTGTCAGCCTGTGTCATCCATCACTTTGCACTGTGACAATAAGAGTGCCGCTGTGATTGCCAATAATGATGGTGTCCACCATGCACGTACAAAGCACATCAATGTTGAGTATCACTATGTACACTTCCTGTTGCATGAGGGTAGCATTCACATCATGTGGGTCGAGAATGTGAAGCAATTGGTTGACTTTCTCAACAAGGTGCTGAAGCGCAACTCGTTCAAGAAGGCTATGAATATGGCCGGATTGCTTTCCTGAATGTGTGTGGTGTGACTCCTTCGCTTGCATGGGTTCCAGTTGCACATGTGATTCGTCTCCTTTCGCTCTTGTATTGAGTGTTAGGCCGGGGAGCATGGGGGAGCATAACCTCTGCATGTTCATGGAAACTAACGCCTTTGGATCATGGGGGAGTGTTGTTGTTTTTTTTCGTGCACTATCTCACTGATTCCTACTGTGACCTCTCGGCTAGTGTACATGCTCATGTAGACAACTGACTGGATGGACGCCAATGCTAACCGGGCGTTGTTCGGTGGAGTGGATGTGTCGTCATAAAGCCGAGCATGTGGTTCTCCTTCTCCTCGCGCTTCCGACACTACACTCTTACATGACCAACTCCATCGGCAGCAACTCTTAGCTGTCACGTCACCAGTAGTCATAGATAGCTCTCAGGAGCAGTGCAGTCGGCACCCGAGTTCAGGCAGCCGTAACTCCATGTAGCTATTATTCTTGCTGATTCTAGCTGAACGATTGCGTTTGCAGCGAGGATAACTTGGTATGGTCTAGTTTGTAGGAACAATGGACAACGCCCGGGTTTTGGGCTGTCTGGTGTCTTGTAGGGCTCACCCAAGAAACTCTGCTAGACACGATAATACTAGGAAGGGAAAACTTCTACGAGGCGACGACCTGACCAGCCGCCACGACATTCGGCGACGTTGAGGACGGGCATGCTTGGGAAACTCTTGCTAAAAAAAGGACTTTCGAAATATGCGATGGCCAGCGATGACCGACCGTTTCATATGCCGGCCCATCTGGTCACTAGATTAATCCGAACTGACGTGAAAGCCTCACTGTGTAGGCCGCCCTAACGGCGACCTTGCGAGCGGCTTGAAAATTCTGAAAGCAATGTTTTGTCACATTTCTTCACATGAAGTTCACGTAGGATTGTTACCATCATTTTTACGAGACAGAACGAATCCTAAGTTCAAACCATCGTCAGGATTGCATGCTAGCGAGGCCAGTGATGCTAAAACATAGATTTAAACATTTTCTCAAGTGCTAACGGCCTGGATCATCCAGGCGTCAAAGCGACCTGTCCAGCCGTACAGGTCGGGCATAAAACTTGGACCACCGCAGCCAGGTTTGCATCTCCTGTAGGCCAGGAACCAGGTAGGTTCGAATTTTTGAAGTGAGAAGGAACAAGACACATCGTATGAGGACAGAGCTGGAACCAAGAATATTTTGTCAATTTATCCTACTAGGAATTTTCTGCTTGGCTGATTTTCTGAGTAACAAGCCTCATAGAGCTGAGGTGAGGCTAGAACTGGGAGGGGTCTCAGTTGGTTGCTCATTCTTCATTCCTAATCAGTCATTGATTCTTCCCAACTGCTTTCTTGTGCGACCTCTGGCGCACGCAATTTTAAGGAACAAACAAGAGCTCTCGGACTAAGACTCTAGTGTAGCAGACTAAGGGGGCAGACTAATCAACGAGCGTGGGTTCACGGACGCTGCATCAACAACGCCACTGCCCCAATCTGCGCACTAGCTAGTTTCTTTTCACCATCCCCTGTCTTCTATAACATTGTATTGCCTTGTTGAATTTGACTTGCGTGCTGAGAAACAAGAGTTTTGCAATTTGTAAAGTATCGTCCATAGGAGCAAAGATAAATATACGCTGAATTAGTTGTAGCGCATGGCCAGTACCATGTGTGAGAATATGCGTGGAAGCTTACTAGCTACACAGCCGTTGACTAGGCGTCAGTGCCTGGTCAGACGGTGACGACGGTCACAGGTCGTGCACACAACGGCAAGGGTTTGGCTAGGAGACACAAGGCAAAGAGTCAGAATGCTTCAATAGCATTTGCAGAGAGAGATGAAAAATGACAGGTCCATGACATAAGTACCTCCCGCGGTGCACGGCGGGTGTCGCACGCGGTAGTGCAAGATCTGTCCTAAAACCGGCCCAAAACCACTATTTTGGCCGTAACTCTGCGCAGACATATCAGAACGCTACGCTGTCTGAATCTAGACGTGCATAATCAAAAGCCGGACACTAAAACTGGTTGCATGCATGCATCCCGCATCAAACGATGGACACACAATGCAAAAACATGCAAATCGAGCCCACGGATAGTCCACCGATAAACTCATGCGTGCTGTAGAAAAACTGTAGGAAGTCCCGGGTAGAGTCCAGAGCTCTGGAATGGTCGTCAGTCGGCTCCAGGATGGTACTCCGCCACCAGATGACGTACCGGTGCCTCCAGGGTCCACATCAAATATCTGCACGAGTATGGATACGGCCGAGTGCTCAAAGTAAACTGTACAGGCCGACAGGAACGTCACAAATCACAACACTCCCCCATGATCCGATGGTATGCATGTCCATACACGTGCAGCACTGAGATGAGTACAAACACGAGTGCAACGATAAATGTGGCACGAACAGGGCACTGCGCCGAGGAGGTCGCTGAAGCGCTCCCCCACAATACGTGCGTATCGGGCTTGATGCAGTAGTAGAGTACAACGTCTGCGGTCTCGCACGATCTCCATGTCGAGAAACACCGCTGTAGGACCAAGGTCCTTCATCTTGTAGGCAGTCTGGAGGAAAGCCTTAGCCTCCTTCACGGCCTCCAATGAAGGAGACGCGAACATAAGGTCGTCGACATAGACTAGGATGGCGGTGAATCGCTCAGGCGTCCGTCGGATGAAGAGTGAGGGATCTGCCTCGCTCTATACATATCCCGCACGAGTCAGGGTGCCAGTGATCTCCTGGATCCAACACCGAGGTGACTACTTGAGGCCGTACAAGGACTTGGGCAAGCAGCAAACCTTGTCACCGTCCTCAAAGTCGGCTGGTTGAGCCACGTAAATCACTTCATCCAGAGAGCCATGGAGGAACACATTGTTCACATCCATCTGGTGTAGTTCCCAGTCATGCTGAGCCACTACACCGAACAGAGCTCGAGCTGAGGTCATGCTGCCGACAGGGGCAAAGGTGTGAGTGTAATCGATGCCCTCAATCTGAGAGTACCCCTTGACGACAAAGCGAGCCTTGTGGCGTTCTAGTGAGCCATCCAGCTTCACTTTCTTGCAAAAGACCCACTTGACCTGAATAGCCTTCCTCCCAGGTGAAAGGTTGACAAGCTCTTAAACTCCGTGCTCTTGGATGGCGCAAAGCTCATCCTTGCAAGCAGCACGCCAAGCGTCAACATCCTGTGACGAGAGAGCTTCCCTCAGTGTGCCTGGGTCAGGCGCCATAGAGGGAGAGCTCTGCGTGGCAAGAGCGCATGCCTCAGTGCTAGGTCTGACGACCACAAGATCGGCTGCTGCATCACAAGCGATATGAAACTTGTAAGTGACGAGGTCGTGCCCTACAAGACAAGCTAGATGTACCTCTGCGTGCTCAGTGCGGACACTTAGGCCTAGGGCCTTTGTGCCAGGATCACCACTCGCAATGCTGCGAGTGGAGCGCCTAGGTTCGGAACTAGACACTCGCTGAGCTCCGAAGTCCAATGATCGAAGACGATTGCCAGGATCACGGGAGTAACCCGGGCTCGAGGGGCGCACCTCAGGCTCAGGAACGGGCACAATCGCAGCTGGGGAGGGCTGAGGCAAGGAAGATGGTGATGTCGTGCGAGGAGATGCGGGTGTGAGAGACACGAAGCTCGTTGTGACAGTAGGAGCAAGTGAGGCAGGTCCACGCACAGAGACAGGAGTACCGACACACACAGGTACTGTCAGAGGAGTACGCACAGGGACAGGATCATGGGTACCTGTGGGGTGTGAAGGGACAAGGGTAGAAGCCGGCGGTGGAGGAGAGATCTCTGGACCGGCAGCAATGATCGCTAGGTCATCAAGCGCCGGAGAAGTGGAGGGAGCTCGAACGGACACATCAGCCTGGCGATCGGTGCTCGTAGGCGCAGACTCCCCGATCCGTCGAGAAACCTCACACGTGGGAACATGTGTGACAGACAGCGACGTGATCGAAGTCAGATCACGGTAGGTGAGGGACTCAAAGAAGAGCGCGTCGCAGGAATCAACAATGCGACGACGAGTAGGGTCCCAAAAACGCCATGCCTTTGACCGCGAGGAGATACCGACGAAGGCACACAAGCGACCCCGTGGTGAGACCTTGGACCCCTGCTGGTCCTTAGTGTACCACACAGAAGCCAAGGATCCCCAGACGCGAGCGAGGTGCAAGTCAGCATGGTGGTCAAACCAGAGCTCATATGGTGTGACGTGGTCTGGAAGAGGACCGAGCAGGAGGCGGTTCCAGACCCAGGTCATGTAGGCGAAGCCTTCAAAAGCGAAGGACTCCGGAAGACAACACTCAGACCGTATAGCGCGAACCGCATCCTCCATGGTGCGGCTCCAGCGCTCAGAAATACCGTTCTGCTGAGGAGTAGCAGGAGCGGAGACCTGGTGAAAAATCCCGTGCTCAGCGAAGAAGCTGTCCAACTCGCCAAGGAACTCGCCACTACGATCCGAGCGGAAGGTGTGCAGCGTGTGGCGAGACTGATGCTCAGCCATCACTAGCCAGAGGCGAACAGCGAGAGCGGCGTCACTCTTCTGGCACAGGCTGTAGACCCACCGCATCCGGGTGAAGTCATCAGTCAGGGTCAGGACATCGGCCCCGATCAGACAGAGACTCGACAGGTAGGGGACCGAGAAGGTCCGAATGAACTAACTCGAGAGGGTGAAGTGCGCGTGAACGGGAGTCAGAGTAGGTGCAATGATGCATCTTACCCTCAGCGCAAAAGAGGCAGTCGGTCTTGGGCGGCTTCTCGAAAGCAGCCATGTCAAGACTGAGAGCGGGCTGTTTCCGAATGAGCTTCGACACAGTGTCGGAGCCTACATGACACAGGCGGCGATGAAGCAATTGCTGGTGAAAAAGAGACAGAACACAAGTGACAAAAACACGAGCGGAAGGGGAGGGGGAGGAAGGAGCACAAGTCCGAGAGACATGATACAGGTCATCCACAGCAGAGGCACGAAGGACAACGCTACGAGTGCTAATAGCAATCACAGTCGCGGACTCTGCAGATGCTCCACAGAGAGTCCCATCTGTGTGCAAGCATGTATAGAAAGCAAACTGAGCTCAAGGTCAGGCACAAACAGTACCTCGAAAAGATACAGGGGGCCAGACGGACCATCGAAACAGACGACCCCAACACCCTGGACTAGCAAGGACTGACCAGAGCCTGTGCGGATAGAACGAACAGACGCAACAGGGCCGAGAACAACGAAGTCACTGCGATGACAGGCCATGTGATGAGTGGCACCAGAGTCGATGATCCAAGTGCCACCGGGATCACGACTAGAAGACGTCACTGTACAACGGGCAACGGAACACTCGGCCTCGGACGGGCGTTGGGCATCAGGTGGAGAGGAACGACGAAGGGCACAAAGGTGAGACTCATGAATCCAATCCGTACAGTCAGGCCCATCATCATCACATGCCGACTGTGCCCTCCCACACGAGTCATCCCGAGCCACAAGGACATACAAACTGACAGTCTGTGAACCACCCGGTTGTGACAACACACTCGCACCTCCTTGAAAGCGAAGTGCCAGAAGATGTCGGAGCTCGACGATGGTGCGGTCACGTGGGTCTGGGTTGCCGCTGGTCGTCGGTGGTGAGGTGGGAACTGCTACAGTCGTGGTCGCCGCGCGTCCGGAGAATGTGCTACTCGACATAGACCGTAGTGCGTGCGCAGCCTGGAGCCCAGAGTAATCCGCGCCTAGTCGAGCGGCTGCTGGCACTCGGTGTAGCGATGGGCGCCTCCACAGTTGTAGCAGTGAATGGAGCGTCCACTGCTACTACTCGAGGACGGCTGCTACTACGGCTGCTACTAGCCCGAGCCACGCCTCCGATGTCCCTTCTTCCCCTGTGTTGCTACCGTGACACCCAATGTCTGAGTCGGTGTAATCGGGGTGGAAGGGAGGAGGAGGATGAGACAGAGGATGGAGAAGGACTCTGCAGGAGGGGCGTCGGTGGTGATGCAATGACTGCTACAGTAATGGAGGTCTCTTGATGAGCCACAGCTGCCTCACGAGTGGAAGTCACCTGGAGGAAGAGCTAGTGCGCCCAGGGAAGCAACTGTAGTGAGGCCGAAAAAGGCTCGAGCACGGCGTCGCTATACCGCGTGAAGATGTCTGTGTGCTCAAGGCGAACCCCGAGCATGATCGTGCGGAGCGTCCACAGTTGTGTACCTCCTGAGGTGCCAAGGCGCGTGTAAATGCGCATGGCGCGTTGCCAGTAGTCGGCTGTAGGCTTGGCAGGCCCCTCGCGAAGGGAGTGAAAGGCACGGATGTGCGCGGCGCGGGTGGCGTGCGTCTCTGCAGTAAGCAGGGAAAATGCTAGGTCCCAGCCCCCGCGTGGATCAGCACCGGTGCCTGTGCCCGCCTCGCCAAGGAATGAGCGGAAGTCGACGACGGTCTCGCGCGGCATAGCATAGAGAAGTCCGCACATCGCCCTAGGTGCTGTCAGCACCTGAGCTCGGTCCGTAGTCTGATACGGACTGTGGTAGTAGGACCAAACACTCTCTGAAGTGGCCCAGACCTGAAAGAGGATCTTCCAGCAGTCAAAGCCATCCTCGCTCACATACCGTGGGGGCGACGTCTCGAAGTCCTTGGGTTGCCGCTGAGTAGGGAGAGCAACCATAGGCTGGGAAGGAAGAGGGATGGGAAAGACGCAGAGAAGAGGGAAGTCGCTGGGGTGGAGATCAGGCGATGATCGAAACTCCGGAAAGCGGGATGTGTGTGGGGGTCGAGAGCTCATCTTAAGCTGGCGGATATGCTCCTGAAGCACACGAACCTCGCCCTCGGGGGAGTCGCCCTCCATGCCTGGCATGTCTTGATCCTCGTCCCAAGGATCAAGATGTGGTGGGTCGGCTCCAGCTCCTGTCTCCGGTGCTGGAGCTGACTGTTATGTAGAGGGTGCGACCTCGGCCGCTCCCTCAGAAGTCTGTCGTGGAGTCGTGGAATGTCCTCGAAGAAGCTCGGTGAGTGTGCAGATGGCGTCAGTCCGCTCCCGCTACAAGCGATGCATCTCGTCCTGCTAGCTCCGCAGGTCCTCAATGGCCTGCAAACGTGGCCTCATGATCCCTGAGGAGGAAGAAGAGGGATCTAGTACCCATTTTCCCTTCTCGTCGGTCGGACCCATGGTGCAGCTCATTATGGGCCGAGACGTCAACGTGGTCAGATTGCAGAAACGTGAGCGTTTCTCGAGGAATTGAAACACTGGAAATTTTTTACCCTCGGACCAAAATTTTCACGAAGGCAAGTGCTGACGTCAGCAGGAAGTTGCTGACATCAGCAAGACCTGATGACGTCAGCAAGCAAAAATGCTAACGTCAGCTCGCCTTCCCCTTTTTTTTCACCCTTTGCGTCTGCTACGCGAGCGCGCGGCCGCTCTGCAGCAGCCGCGCGGAAGCTGAGCAGAAGCCGCCGCGTAGCTTCCGCTCAGCTGCTGCTACTACTGCGGCATCAGCTACAGCAGCAGCCGCGCTGCTGCGTACGGGACAACCGCCTGGCGACTGCGTGCGTGGCCGTCGCAGAAGCTGCGCGCTGTTGCTGCTGCTGCGTGCTGTAGCTGCTGCACGTTGTTGGTTTTTGCGCTCATTGTGCTCTGTTGTGTCCTCCCAGCTTGTGTACATCGGCGTGCAGATGACTGACAGCGAGACTCGACGCCGATGGAGTGTCGTCCGGTGGAGCCGACGCACGCTGAGGTCGTCTCGCAGTTCGCTGGAGCCTCCTCTCTCCGGCGACGTGTTNGGTATTATGGTATGGTCCAGTTTTCAGGCAAAACGGACGACGCCCGGGTTTTGGGCTGTCGGCTGTCTGGCAGGCCTCACCGAGAAAACCTGCCAGCCTGAACTGAGCTATTTTCTGATTGGCTGATGAACTGAGTAACAAGCTCTACAGAGCTGGGGGGGGGGGGCTAGAACTTGGAGGGGTCCCCGATTGCTGTTTATTCTTCATTCCTAATCAGTCATTATCAATTTTCAGCTGCTTTCTGTCGCTAACTCTGGCGCACGCGTTTCTGAGTAACAAAACCCAGAGCTTCCAGACTTAGACTCTAGAGCAGCAGACTGAGGGGGCAGCTGACTTAAGCAACGAGCGTGGAAGCCCGCACGCTGCATCAACAACGCTGCTGCCCCAACCTGCTGCATAGCTTTCATTTTGGTATCAGAGCCAGAGCGTAGCAGCAGCAGCAGAAGACTGGCGAACAGGTGCCAGACAACGCCGGCGGACCCCCATACGCGCCAGTGCAGGGGAAATGCTGCCGGATTTTTTCCGACAGCATTGACCCTCCTGGTGGCGGCGTCAGATTTTTTCCCACGGCCTTTGGGTCAGGGGAAATGCTGCCGAATTTTTTTTCGGCAGCACTGAACCCCAGGCGTGACGCGAGGAGGTGAGCGGCAGGCGGCGTCTGACGTCTGTGGGCGACGACGCACGCGGCAACGTCACCCAGGTGCAGTGACTGGCACCACCAGCAGCAGCAGGCAGAAGCAGCAGCTCGCAGCGGCCCGCAGCAGCAGCAGCTTGCAGCAGAAGCAGCAGCCGCCCGCAGCAGCAGGAGCTCGCAGTAGTAGCAGCAGCAGCGTGCAGTAGCAGCAGCAGTGTGCAGCAGCAGCAGCAGCTCGCAGCAGCAGCCAGCTGCAGTAGCCCGCAGCAGCAGCAGGCAGCAGCCGCAGTACGCAGCAGCAGCAGCGGGCTGCAGCAGCTGCTGCAGCGAGCTGCAGCAGCCGCCAGCTGCAGCAGTAGCAGCAGCAGCGAAAACAGCTGCCAGCCGCGGCTGCTACTGCCCGCTGCTCGCAGCGAGCGAGCAGCGAGCAGCGGGCTGCTGCTCGCCCAGCATCAGCGAGCTGCTGCTCACTGGCAGCAGCGGGCTGCTGCTCGCTGTGACAAGAAAAAAAAAACAAAAAAAGACAACAAAAAAATTCCCCCACCCCCGCAGCTCGCTGCAGCAGCCTGCAGCTGCAACGAGCAGCTGCTGTAGCACGCAGTAGCTGTAGCAGCACTCAGCTGCAGCAGCGAGCTACAGCAGCTAGCTACTGCAGCAGTAGCAGCCACAACAACTGCTACAGCTCGTAGCACGAGCAGCAGTAGCAGTAGCAGTAGCAGCAGCAGCAAACAGCTGCAGCAGGAGCAGCAGCAGCAACAGCAGCAGCAGCAGAAGCAGCAATAGTAGCAGCAGCAGCAGCAGCAGCAACAGCAGCAGCAGCAGCAGCAACTACAGCAACATCAGCACCAACAGCAGCAGCGGCGGTCCCAACATTCGTCGCTGCTGACGTCAGCACCCCTCTGCTGACGTCACTGCTGACGTCACTGCTGACGTCACTGCTGACATCATCAACAAAAAAAAGGAGGGTGAAAGGGGAAAGGGGGAAGGCCAGAGGAGTGGGTAGACTTCCCACTCCCCCAACCTCCTGCTGAAGCAGCAACACAAAGACAACAACACAAAAAAAAACCCACAGACACCAAGGCATGGCTGATAGTCCCGGCGAGGGGGGGTCCTCCTCTGATGGGGGGACCCCTACCCCTCCTTTTTTGCAGCGATTGCTGCAGCAGCAGCAGCAGCAGCACCCGCCGCCGCTGCAGCAGCAGCAGCCGCCGCCGCCGGAGGACCAGCAGTTGCCGCCGCCGCCGCAGCAGGACCAACCGCCGCCGCCACGGCAACAGCAACTGCCGCCGCCGCACCAGCAGCAGCAGCCGCCGCCATTGCAGCAGCAGCAGCCACCACCTCTACAGCAACAGCCGCCGCCGCTACAGCAGCAGCCGCCGCCAATACAGCAGCAACCACCGCCGCTGCAGCAGCAGCAGCCGCCGCCTCTACAGCAGCAGCCGCCACCGCCGCTGCAGCAGCAGCCGTCGTCCATATAGCAGCAGCCACCGCCGCTGCAACAGCAGCAGCCGCCGCCTCTACAGCAGCAGCCACCGCCTCTGCAGCAGCAGCAGCCGCCGCCCCTACAGCAGTAGTAGCAGCAGCAATAGCAGCCCATTGGTAACGTTGGCAGCACCCCTGACCCACTTGCTGCTCTTCAGCAACAATTCGCCGCCTTGACACAGCAGCTTGCGACGCTACAGCCAGTCGCCTCACAAACCGCCACCAGCACGCTGCCATCGTTCATCCCTCCAGGGCACGCTAGCCCCGCGGTGTCCGCCGCCACATTCTACTTAGCACAACAGCAGACTCAGCGCCAACGGCAGACAGTGACCTCTGTCCTTGGCCCCACTCTGGGTGCCGGCCGTAGGCAGAAGGACTTTGAGATGGTGCCACCGCCGCTTCAGGCCGGCGAGCAGTTCCAGAGCTGGGAGCTCAGCTTCCGGATCTGGGCGCAGGGTGAGGGTCTGTGGGCCTACTACACCCTCCCTTACGACTCCACCCAGGCCGACCAGCTATATGACGCTGGTCGCGCCGTCCGCGCCCTTGTACCAGTCGCCCCTCCAGCTTCCCGCCTTGCCCTGGAGCCCTTCCTCGGCGACTTCACCACCGGCGCCATCCCAAACCCGGCAGCCGCCTGGCACGTCCTCACCAGACCCCATCGCCTGTCCAGCAACGCTGAGATCAGCCGTCTGCTCCGGGAGTTCAACTCCCTCCACATGGGGGAGGCCGAGACGGTCACTGCCTACTGGCAGCGAGTGGAGGACATCCTCCGTCGACTCGGTAAGTCGGCTCCACCCCCTCTGTCCGCGCTCCTCACCATCAAGCGCGGCGCCACCAGCGCATACGCTGACATCTCCGTCCACTATCCTCAGGACGTCCTCACCACCATGGAGGCCCAGGGCACTCTCATGCCCTGGGCATACGAGCTCTTCCTCCGCATTGAGGAAGCTCGCCAGGAGTCCCAGCTCCATCGCGCAGAGGCCCTGGCATCCCCTGCCATCGCCACCCCTGCCGTTGCCTCCGTGGCCGTTGCCTCCCCCGTCGCAGCTACCTCATCGCCCTCAGGGAAGAAGAAGAAAAGCCGGAACAAGAAGGGCAAGGGTCCATCGCAATAGCAGCAGCAGCAGTCATCGACCGGTCCCAGCGGTAGTAGCTCGGTCTGCCACAACTGTGGCCAGCCTGGGCACGGGTGGTACACGTGCCCTCTCCCGACGGGCGAGGCCCGCGTCATCGCCACCATGCGACGCCAGCGGGAGCGCCGCCTCGCCTCTGCCGCCGTCGTTACTGCTGGTCCTACCACTCCGACCTCGTCCAGCACCGCTCCCACTCTGACGACTCCGCCTATCCTGCAGCCACCCGCGCCGCAGCAGTACTACCTGCAGCAGTACTACCCTCAGCCGTCAGCACCTCCGCTTCCTTCGTCGACTCAGTCATCCTACTACCCGCGCTCCGGCGCCGTCACTCCGCAGTCTGTCTACACTCCTGGGCCGTCATCCCGAGAGCGTCAGCTGGAGCAGTTCATCGCGCTCCAGCTTGGCCTCCCTCGCCCTCCTCCCCAGGGAAGTGCAAGTTGCGTCACTTCCTACCCTCCAGCCCATCCCTGCATGACAGAGACTGAGCTGCGGTCGTGTCCAGTTTCCTTGTCTGTCTCGTCGTCTCCCGTGATCTCCTCCACCCCACTCCTTGACGACATTGCATGGCTTGACGACTGGCAGTCTCGTTTCGCACCTCCATCCACCGTATCCGCGACCCTCGCGTGTTGCCATGTGACCGTGACTGATCTGGCGACCCCTGTCCAGGACCCTGCTGAGACCTGGATCATCGACTCCGGGGCCACGCATCACATGACGGCCTCTCGCGAGGCCTTCAGTATGCTCGGTCCCGTCGTTCGGACGGGCTCCAAACAGGTGTTGCCGGTCCGTGGGGTAGGCATTGTCCGTTTCCGTGGTCCGGCCGGTGAAGTCTTTTTGACCGATGTTCTCTTCGTCCCTGGTCTCGAGCTCAGCCTCCTGTCCGTGACTGCCCTTGACCGCATGAGCATGGACGTTGTGCACTCACGTGGTGGCGGCACTGTGTCGTTGCGTCCGTCGGGTCTTGTCGTACTGCACGCCACCGCCTGTGGCAACTTGTGGCACGTTCCCCGCCTCGCTTCTTCCCCTCCCGTCTCCTCCCCGTCGGCTGCGACCGGTCATGTGTTCGTCACCAGCACGCTTTCTCCTCAGCACACCCGCCTCTTGCACCGCCGCCTTTGCCACGTCCACTCTGCCGCAGTAGAGAGCATGCTCCGCACCCAGCCGGCCAAGGGCCTTGATCCGGAGACCTTCCCTCTCCCATGCCCCATTGAGTGCATTGACTGCGCTCAGGGAAAGATGCACCGGTCCACGTACCCCCTCTCTTCCTCACGGGTGTCCGCCCCCTTTGACCTTGTCCACTCGGACGTCATGGGCCCTCTCCCCACCGAGTCCGTCGGTGAGCATGGCCGCTATGTCCTCACTCTGACGGACGACTTCTCTCGCTACCGTTGGGTCTTCTGCCTTCGGCAGAAGAGCGATGTCGCCCGAACCATTCAGGACTGGCTTGTCCTCGCGGAGCGAGAGTGTGGCCGCCCCCTATGTCGCTTTCGCTCCGATCGCGGTGGCGAGTACCTGGGTGAGGCCACGACCTTTCTCGCCTCCCGCGGTATCCGCCATGAGACGTCTGCGCCCTACACACCCGTCCAGAACGGCGTCTCCGAGCGGTGGAACCGCACCATGGCCGACGCCGTCCGCACCATGCGGGTCGAGTCCGGTCTCTCCGATGGCTTCTACTTTGAGGCCATAGCCTACATGACCTGGGTCTGGAACATGGTTCCCCACGGTCCCCTTCCCCGCCAGTCCACGCCCTATCAGCACTGGTGCGGTCGGCGCGCTGACCTCCGCCCGGCTCGCGTCTGGGGCTGCGTAGCCGTTGTGTGGCTGCCCGCTCCACAGCAGGGTGTCAAGCTTGCCCCCCGCAGACGCCCCTGCACCTTTCTCGGTGTGTCTCGTCAGTCTAAGGCCTGGCGCTTCTGGGACCCATCCCGACACTGCATCGTCGAGTCCCACGATGCCCTCTTTTTCGAGGACCTGTTTCCCCGCGACCTCATCCGCTCCGGCTCGTCCGTGTCCCTCCCGTCGCGTGGGGGAGTGGTGAGTCCGTCCTCCGTCCTGTCGCTTCCGGGTGACACATCACTCCGTCCCTCTGAGCCGGTAGCCCCGGTCGCGGCTGCTGGCCCCTCCGAGCCAGCTGACCCAGTCGCGTCTACTGGCCCCCCCGGGCCGGCAGCCCCAGTCGCGTCCGCCGGCTCCTCCGGGCCGGCAACCCCAGTCGCGTCTACTGGCCCCTCCGGGCCGGCAGCCCCAGTCACGTCCGCCGGCTCCTCCGGGCCGGCAACCCCAGTCGCATCTGCTGGCCCCTCCGGGCCGGCAGCCCCAGTCGCGTCCGCTGGCCCATCCGGGCCGGCAGTCCCAGTCGCGTCTGCTGGTCCCTCCGGGCCGGCAGCCCCAGTCGCGTCCGCTGGTCCCTCCGGGCCGGTAGCCCCAGTCGCTTCCGATGGCCCCCCCGGGCCGACGTCTCCAGTCGCGTCCGCTGGCCCCTCCGGGTCAGCAGCCCCAGACGCGTCCACTCGCCCCTCTTGGCCGGCAGCCCCAGCTGCGTCCACTGGCCCCTTTGGCCCAGCAGCGCCTGTTGCGTCTACTGGCTCCTCCGGACCAATAGCACTGTCCACCTCCGTCGGCCCGTCGGACTGAGCACCATCTTGTGCCCGACCGCGCTACACACGTGGCCTAGGCGGCAGCCTCCGACCTCGGCCAACAGTGAGCGCGCAGACTGTCGCTCCCCGTTACGTGGCGCCTCAACCCCCTGTGGCTCAACGTGTCTCCTCCACTCCCACGGTCGTGAGTGGGGACCCTGGCACAAAGGCTCTCGGCCTGACCACTTCTGCCATTATCGCAGACCTTCACCCGGGCTCTGCATTCGGGTACGCCATGCTTCATCACGAGCATCGGCATGCTGTTGTGGCCGCACTCGCACGCATCCCACCTGGGGCTCGTGATGCACATGCCCTCTCAGTCCGGTCCACAGCGCGCCCAGAAAACCCTTCCACCCTACGCGAGGCTCGAGCCTCCCCTGAGGCCGCACATTGGGATGCTGCCTGTGCCGAGGAGCTCGCCGCTCGGTGTATGACCTCGTCGACCTCCCTCCAGGTCGGAAGGCCATCGGTGCCAAGTGGGTCTTTCGGCGTAAGTGGAAGCCTGACGGATCCTTGGACAAGTACAAGGCCCGTCTCACAGGAAAGGGGTTTGCTCAGGTCCCTGGGATCGACTACGACCAGATCTTCGCCCCAGTTGGCCGGTTCTCCACTAGCGGGGCATTGTTCAGCCTGGTTGCCCACCACGGGTGGGAGCTGCATCAGATGGACATGAGCAACGCATTCCTCCATGGCTCACTGGAGGGTGAGGAGCTCTACATGACGTAGCCCCCAAGCTTTGACGATGGCACAGGGAGAGTTTGGCGGCTGCGGAAGGCCCTCTATGGTCTGAAGCAGTCGCCTCGGTGCTGGAACCAGGAGATCAGCGGTACGCTTCTCCGTGGCGGACTCCAGCGCAGCACCGCTGACCCCGCACTGTTCATCAGCCCGCTAGGTCAGACCTTCGCCGCGGTCCTGGTCTACGTCGACGATCTCCTCATTGCGTCACCAGACGCGACAGCCATCCAGCACGTCAAGGACCTACTACACGCTGCCTACCAGATGAAGGATCTCGGTTCTGCCCGAGTCTTCCTGGGCATGGATCTCGAGCATGATCGCTCTCAGGACGTCCTGCATGTCCACCAGGCTGCCTATGTGCAGACCCTGTCAGCTCGCTTCGCCGAGGACTTGCCCCTCGTGCCCAGCGCTTCCTCACCCATGTCACCCGATGGTCAGGTGAAGTTGAAGAGTCATGACCCAGCTGTTGTGGGGGAGCCAGTTGATGTGACCACGTATCTGCGGGTCATCGGGTCACTGATGTTCCTGGCGACGACGACGCNCATCCAAACATCGCGTTCGCCGTTAACCTCCTGGCCCAGTTTTCTCAGGAGCCGCGTCACCTCCACTTTGAGGCCGCGATCCGAGTACTGCGCTATGTCGTCTCGACCCCTCGGCGAGGCCTCATGTTCCGCCTTCAGCCGTCCGTCGTTGCAGTGGGTTACACCGACAGTGACTGGGCCGGCAGTCCAGACAGTAAGAGTCGCACTGGTTGGATCTTTCTGGTCGGGGGCATAGCTGTGCCCTGGCGTAGTGGCAAGCAGGGGTGCATTGCACGCAGCACTGCTGAGGCTGAGTACGTGGCCCTTGGCTCAGGCGCGTGTGAGAGCGTGTGGTTGCGTCGTCTGTTCTCCGAGTTGCGTCAGTCTGTCGCATCCATCACCTTGCATTGTGACAATGAGAGTGCCATGGCCATTGCAGACAATGACGGTGTGCATCACACTCGCACAAAGCACATCAATGTTGAGTATCACTATGTGCGTTCGTTGTTGCACGACAGCAGCATTAGCATTGTGTGGGTTGAGACAGCACGGCAGCTGGCTGACTTCTTGACCAAGGCACTGAAGCGGGACTCGTTTAAGAAGGCTGTGAGTTCAGTCGGTGTGCGTCCGTGACTTGCTTTCTTTGTCTCTACCTGCACTTCTACATGTCCTGGGGGAGTCCGAGTGTTGACCGTGTCTATGCCCGCCCATGTGCACTACGCCTGTGAGTCATGGGGGAGTGTTGGTTTTTGCGCTCATTGTGCTCTGTTGTGTCCTCCCGGCTTGTGTACATCGGCGTGTAGATGACTGACGGCGAGACTCGACGCCGATGGAGTGTCGTCCGGTGGAGCCGACGCACGCTGAGGTCGTCTCGCAGTTCGCTGGAGCCTCCTCTCTCCGACGACGTGTTCAGCTCTATCGGCAGGCCTCCTCGGTGGTCGCACTGCCGGCAGTCACTGCCACCGCAGTCGCTGTCTGCATGCGTCCAGCGCGTACTGTCGTGCCTGCGTCGTCATGCACTGCCTAGGGTCCCAGTTGCATGTTGCATGGCGCTGTTTGGTAGCACAAACCATCGTGGCACTACCTGGGTTCAGGCTGCCATAACTCCTCGCTACTATTTTTCTAGCAGATTCTGACCGCACGGCTGCGGTCGCAGCGTCGGTATTATGGTATGGTCCAGTTTTCAGGCAAAACGGACGACGCCCGGGTTTTGGGCTGTCGGCTGTCTGGCAGGCCTCACCGAGAAAACCTGCCAGCCTGAACTGAGCTATTTTCTGATTGGGTGATGAACTGAGTAACAAGCTCTACAGAGCTGGGGGGGGGCTAGAACTTGGAGGGGTCCCCCATTGTTGTTTATTCTTCATTCGTAATCAGTCATTATCAGTTTTCAGCTGCTTTCTGGCGCTAACTCTGGCGCGCGCGTTTCTGAGTAACAAAACCCAGAGCTTCCAGACTTAGACTGTAGAGCAGCAGACTGAGGGGCCAGCTGACTTAAGCAACGAGCGTGGAAGCCCGCACGCTACATCAACAACGCTGCTGCCCCAACCTGCTGCATAGCTTCCATTTCACGCTACCGCCGCCGCCGCGCGCTGCTGCCGTTGCTGCTTTTTTGTTGCTACCGCCGCTGCTGCTTCCGCCGCGCGCTGATACTGTCGCCGCGGGCTGCTGCCACCGCTGCTGCTGCCCTGCTGCTGCTGCTGCTCAGTGATGCTGCTGCTGTGTGTGCCAATGTCTGCAACTGCTTGTGACTGCAGTCTACTGCAACTGTCTCCTGCTGCCGCTAGCAGCTGCTGTTGATGCAATCTCACGTAGTGATGGTGAGCGACGTCGACGGCGATCCGCTATCGTCGTCGATAGGTCCCTGTGGATGTGCTGCAGCGGTGACTCTCACTACTACTGCTCTGCTGCATCTCTGCTGCGCAGCTCGGTGAGAGCTGTCTCACCGCTCTGATACCATGAGAAGATGCGTGGAAGCTTCCTAGCTACACAGCCGCTGACTAGGCGTCAGTGCATGGTCAGACGGTGACGACGGTCACAGGTCGTGCACACAACGGCAAGGGTTTGGCTAGGAGACACAAGGCAAAGTGTCAGAATGCTTCAATAGCATTTGCAGAGAGAGATGACAGGTCCATGACATAAGTACCTGCCGCGGCGCACGGCGGGTGTCGCACGCGGCAGTGCAAGATCTGTCCTAAAACCGGCCCAAAACCACTGTTTTGGCCGTAACTCTGTGCAGACATATCAGAATGCTACGTCGTCTGAACCTAGACGTGCATAATCAAAAGCCGGACGCTACAACTGGTCACATGCATGCATCCGGCATCAAACGGTGGACACAAAATGCAAAAACATGCAAATCGGGCCCACAACCAGTCCACCGATATACTCCTGAGTCCTGCAGAAAAACTGCAGGAGGTCCCGGGTAGCGTCCATAGCTCTGGAACGG
This sequence comes from Penium margaritaceum, assembly GCA_023375785.1. NCBI lineage: Eukaryota > Viridiplantae > Streptophyta > Zygnematophyceae > Desmidiales > Peniaceae > Penium > Penium margaritaceum. The sequence continues at coordinate 34,130 of SZWC01008102.1, forward strand.
TCGTCAGTCGGCTCCAGGATGGTAGTCCGCCACCAGATGACGCACCGGTGCCTCTAGGGTCCACATCAGGGATCTGCACGAGTATGGACACGGCCGAGTGGTCAGAGTAAACTGTACAGGTCGACAGGAACGTCACAAATCACAACAATGTGGCTCATGCGAGGATCACTAGCCTTTGGGCGGTTGGACGGGGTGGCTTGAGGGTCAAAGGCCCTCAAGCAGCGCGGTTTTGGCCTAGTCGGCCAAGGAATTCGTTCCCGTTGGTTGCATTGGTATGAGAGCATCGGGATCTGAGGCAGACGCGCAAATGCAGAGGACGGCTCACTCTTAACGGCGACGAGTGTATCGCGCGCTGCAGGCGCCACATGGCTCGAGCGGGGATTTCTGGTTTGTGGGCGGTTGAGGGTTTTGAGGATTGAAGACCATGAAGCACCTCGATTCTGGCCTAGTCATCAAGGAGTTCGTTTGAGGGGCTTCTCATCACATTTCACTCACGTAGACAGTGATTTCAAGGTGGAATGGCATGGAAGAGTCCAGTGTGGCTCAAGCGCCACATATTTTCTCTCATAATTCCAGCAAATTGGATCATTTAGAAATATCAGGTCGGGAGATTAGAGGTTAGTCACAAAGTTATCGTTTTCAACCTCGACGTGCTGAAGTATTGAGACCCATTGTGACTTCTGCATCTTCGGCATGGGAAGACACAAGATTGGCTTCTTGCACTTTGCGGATGTTGTGTCTTCGCATGTCAAAGACATGGAAACTGAGGTGCATCACGGTGATTCCGATTGGCCGGTGTGAATCTTACTCAAGGAGATGTTTGACCTAGCCTGTTGCCGGCCTTGAGATTCATATGAAAGCTATTTACGCCTAGAGAGAACAGACGAATGAAACAGCAAGGCAAAGATTTCTATGAAACTAAACACATTGTGAGAAATATTATGGTGCGCTCTGGTTGTTGCTGCTGCTGCTGGTAGTAGTCATGGCGGTGGGGCTGCTGCTGTTGTCACCGCCGCGGTCGCCACCAAGAATAAAGCCGCCGCCACTACCGTGGCTGCCGTTAACACTGCTGCCGCCGCCGCCAACACCGCCGACCCCGTTGCTGCTGCTGTTACTGTTAGTGCTATCGACTGCTGTTGCTGCTGCTGTTGCTGCTGCCGCCGCCGCCGCCGCCGCCGCCGCCACTGCTGCTGCTTCTGCTGCTGCTTGTCTTGTGAGTATCAGTTCCAGTGTGGCTTTTGTCTGTAAACCACCGCAGCTTCCCTGGCACGCAGCCAGCAAACTCCCAAGCCAACAGTTGCGAAGGCGCAGCGGACGAGTTCCGGCCATCAGAAGGCGCGGCGGCCTTCTCAGTCTCCGCATGCAGCCCGAGCAGGCCCCTGGCCACACACCTCCGCATAGCACGGGCCTTTTGCGCCGCGCCGTCGTAGCGCTTCCACCAGTCCTTGGGGTCAAACTCGGAGCACCGCGCAAAGTTCTTCATGGCGAGCCCGCGGTAGTGCACGTGCCTCAGCACGTCCGTGCTTAGGTCCACGCCGCCGGGTTCGGAGCGAGTGACGATGTGGATCTGGAGCACGTCCACCTGCCACATGCTCCAGGGACAGCGGGGGGCATGATTATATTTTTCTAAAACGCTTTGCAAAGCGTTATGGAAAACTGTCACGTGTTTTTGTGTGGCATTCAAGAACCGAGATTTCTCGCAACATCTATGACCAAGTGCATGACGATGTGGCGCATGAGCAGCATGTCTCCCTTGCGTAAGGTCCCGTGACGAACTGTAAATCTCGGACGTTTTGCTGAGCGTCTTGCCCTACTGCACTTCAAAGTTCATCCTCATTCAATCGGTTGTTTGTACATAATGCAACAACAGATTATACTCCAGCGCAAGAGCGATGGTCGCCGTACCAGTAACAGGGACCTTGGGGAACATCATCCTCGTTTTATCTCCTTCTCATTTTCCCATGCCAGTGGTTTCACATGTGCGCAAGCTTTGCACATTTTAATGTACCAACCATAGTTCCACTACGTGCAACACCGCACGCCATCCCTGCAGCACAATCATGCCAAGCATTTCATGCAGTGCAGGGCATGTTGCACCCAGAACACTTCTACCTCTTGAGGATAGAAGAAGGAAAGCCGCTTCGGACCAACACAAACAAATGGTACACCCGGAGTAGAGCCCCAAGCCTTCACTAAAAAAAGCTGGTCTTGTTGAAGTTTGGCGTTAAAACATTAAACCTTCACCCTCTTGCCCTCAAACAGGTTGGGACGAGGTTTGAGGGGGGGGGGGAGAGAGGGGCGGCACATGCACTTTCAATGCTCTTCTGCTCGTATGCCTGCACTTTTACAAGATATAGGCAGCACACAAAGCTGCAAACAGAAGGGCAGCTGCAAACACACATAAGTGCAAAAGATAATGTGTGCACACGCATGAAGGCACGCAGGCAGGCAGGCACGCAGGCACGCACGCACGCACGCACGGACGCACGCACGCACGCACGGACGCACGCACGCACGCACGGACGCACGCACGCACGCACGGACGCACGCAC
>SZWC01008102.1:42293-90568 GCA_023375785.1 Penium margaritaceum
AGACAGAGAGAGAGAGAGAGAGAGAGAGAGAGAGAGAGGGTGGGGGGGAGAAGAAGGGAAGAGAGCGACATGGGGAGTGAGAGGGGAGGAGGGACAGAAGGAGGGAGAGAGGGCATCACTCTATCCTGCTCCGACCTCGTGGGCTTCTTCTCGGTAGAGGTACATGACCTGCTGGTCCATCACGACCTCCAAGTATCCTCCGCTTTCGCTCAAAGGCTGCTCCAAGTGGCAGTTGAGTACCACCACCTCGTACTGCGTCATCAGCGCACAGGACATTCAAAGTTCACCATTTGTAATGAATGGCAGTTGACAAGTACAACCTCGTACTGCATCATCAGCGCAAAACAATCGAAACATAGAAGTTGCGTCAGATGTGCAGTTGAGCACCAACACCTCGTGCTGCATCATCAGCACACAACAACCAGAACAAGCAGAGCGGTCGAAGGGAATGACAGTCGGAGCACTGCAGCCTCATACAACTACATCGCCAGAAAACAATCGGAGAATGGCGGCTGTACCGAGTGTGCAGTTGGGCACCAACACCTTGTACAACGATCGCAAAACCGGACCAGTGTGTGGTGAAGTTGACCAGACAGACCATGTGGCGAGGCACGCGTGGTGGGACAATTCTTCCCCAAACGTTTTGCAAATCGTAAAGGGAAAAAAAAAAACAAAAAAAAACACAACCTGCCATGTGGTGACGCGCGCGTGCTGGGGACTTGATGGGTGTGTGATGAGGATGTGAGGAGCATGTGATTTCTGTTCTTTACGAACGCTTTGCAAAGTGCTGTAGAGAGAACACAACAATACCTCGGAACGCCTTGCCAAGTGTTTTGGAAGAAAGGAAACATATGCGGAGCATGTGAGGAGAATGTGAGGAGCGTGTAAACCACAAGCATAAATCCATGTGACTAAGGATGTGGGGAGAATGAATGGGGAGGAAGAAGAGGAGGAGGAGGAGGAGGGACGGGGGAGGGGGGGGGGTCGGGGGGGGACGAGAGCAACAAGGAGGGGGGGGAAGAGGGGGTTGGGGCAGGAGGAGGAATCCCTCCCTCTCACCACATAGGAATGATGTTCTCCCATGTACATCATCTCGAGCCGTCCCGGAATGCGGAACTTCGGGCCTCCGCCCTCGCCCCCTCCACCATGCCACGAGCAGTTGGTGAACCTCCGTCCTTCCCGCTGCGCGAGCGCCGCGAGGCCCAGTACTCTCTGTACATATTGCCCTCCGGTGTGGACCGGAGTGCACGGGAAATGCTTATTCATAGAGTGGAGGTGACGCAAAGTGAGCGTCTGTTCCACGCTAGACTAGCACGGACCCATCCGGCAACTCACGTGCACTTGCCTCCCTCTTGTAGCATTACCTCACTGCTAGGCTCTTGTGAAACCTATGTGTGCTCTCTTACCCATTGGTTAATCTGTCAAGTACAATGCATAATCTCGTGAACCTAGATTAGACCTAGAATAGGTAGGAACCTCTCTTGGATTTCGATGGATAACTTTGGATGGGGCCAGTCCCCCCTTGATGTAGGAAACTCAAGGGTTTTCCCCTTGCTCGAGCAAGGTGCGCCGGAGAGCTTCGCTCGCCGGCCCGACGGGTGAGCCTCGCTTCACGAGACTCACCCGCTTGAGCTCTTAGACGAGTGAGCTTCATACTTAGGGTTTTTGGCACGGATCCATGGCCGCCATACATACTGGACCGTAGCTTACTCGTTCCTTAACCATTTCAAGTAAGACCAGTTGCGTGTGAACCGTGGTTCTTGTCTAAAACATGAACACGTGCACAACACTTGGAACTAAGATATCACTTGTAGGTCAACATGGCTAGCGGCCTCCCCCCTTGGCTAGGCTGGAGCGTTGGTGTGACAACCATGTTGGACGTCCCCAACCTCCTATGGTCGTTTTCTATGAATACCACCCTGCAGGAATGTTGTTCACTTTTTTTACGTTCAGGTGGTACTCCCTACCACGCGCCGATCTGTGCGAGGTGCCAGCTCACTCCGATACTCGTTGACCACCCTTATGGGCAATCAAGATTCGGGCTCCCATGAGTTATGTTCAGGTCCACAACCAGCCAAATGAACGAGGTATTCCCGAATAATGCACGTCCGGAGTGTATGCTCTGGGTGTTGGAGTAGGCGAAGAACCTCGTATTGGCCATCAGTAGCAAGGACTGCTAGCGGTGGCTAAACGGTTCCATCTATTGTGTATGGAGCCATCAGGCTCACATGAAACGCGGCATATATCTTCAAACTCGACAGAAGAAACTATCGGTATGCTACAAGCCCGATGCGTGCCATAACGGGAAACAACCCAATCCACATCGGTAAAAGGTTATGCGCCCCTGACCACTACAGCCGAAGGTTCTTAGTGTTGAACAACACTTTGTCACCGATGTCAAATATGACCTCACGGCAACGTTTGTCATGATATGCCTTTTGTCGTTGCCCGGCAGCTTGAAGGTGACACTTTGCCTGTCCTAACAAGGAGTGTATACGCTTGGCAAAGGCTTGCAGAAGAAACATGTCCTCTTGTACTCCCGTTATTCACCAATGAAGAGGGCACCATTGGATACCGACCACTCTTCAACATCAATGGTGTGAACTGTGTAGACTCGTTCATGGAGTTATTCGCTGCAAACTCTGTCGACGTTAGGAAATCGTCCCAGTCATCCATGGCAAGGTCCACGTACATGCGGAGCATCTTCTCCAAAGTGCGCTTTATGTACTTTGTTTATCCGTCAGTTTGAGGACGAAATGCTGTCGACATCTGCGACTCGCTGCAGAAGTACTCGTACAATTTTTGCCAAAACGTACTAGTATTTTTGTCATCAAAATCAGAGATAATACGCAGCGGTAAACTGTGGTACTTCACGACACCCTAAAAGAAGAAACGAGCGGTCTCCTCTGCGTTCACATAAGTGGTTGTAAGAATGAAGTATGTCATCTTCGTCAGAAGATCCACAAGCACTAGCATTTCATCATGGCCACGAGCCACGTCTGGAAGACCAATAATGAAGTCCATGCTAACACACACCCATGGAGTCCCATGGATAAAAAGCTGTTGCAGGAGTCCAGTAGGCTTTTCTTTACTAGCCTTATTCCAAAGGCATGGGTTGCATGTCATGCAATACTTACGGATATTGACACTCCTTCCTGGCCACCAATAGTGGCCCGAAAGTACCTGTCTGATTTTTCGAGGTCCTACATGACCTGCGACCGGTGGGTCATGGAACTGGGAGATAATCTTTGCTTGAAGATCTCCGGAGCCCAGCAAAACAACTTCTTTTCTGTGCCAAAAGATGCATGCGACCTCCGCCAATCCGTACTTGAATAGATTCCGAAAATCTTAAAACCAAAAATCCGCGTTTTATCCTATGTGGATCGTGTTTACAAGCTATTGTAGTGGATAAGCTCTTGAGGTGGTTGCTGCAAAGGTGCAAGGGGACCTGGTGTGTGCACTTTTGCTATTACAATGGCCATAAAACACCCACCAACCTTGGTAGTTGCTTTGTTTTTCACATGCTGTTGGCTAAGTGGATCAGCCACGTTGATGTGTCCTAGCCAATATTCCCATGTGAACGAGAATTGGCTGAGGTATTTGCTCCAACACGCCTGTTGTCTTGTTAGGTTCAGTTGCATTTGGAAAAGCACCAATGGGTTTCAGTCGGTCACGACCGACACACCCCCCTTAGCGCCCTCAAGACAGTGACGTTGCATCTTGAAAGCGAGTACTACAACAAGGAGCTCTTGATCCCTAGTCCTGTACCGAATCTCTGCGGGGATGAGCTTCCGACTGTCATACACAACTGGGTGACCGTTCAGCATGAGGATTGCTCTAAGTCCTACTACCAACACATCCAGTTGCACCTCTCATGATCGCAATGGGTTTGGAAGGGCTAAGCCGGAAACTGTGGATAGAAGCTCTTTGACTTTGAGAAAGGCATTCTCCTAGTCAAATGTCCACTCCCAATACATGTCTTTTCGTGCGAGCCAAGTTAGCGGTGCAACCAAATTCAGCTACCCTTGCATAAACCGTTGGAAGAAGTTTGCAATGCCGACAAAATACCAAATCTGCCTAATGTTTTCTGAGCACGGCCAATCCACCACAACTTGAACCGTTCCTGGGTCGACACAGGTGCCTTCCTTGTCGGCTATGTGTCAAAGGTATTCCAGCTCATTTTGTGCAAACTTGCACTTGCTCACTTTTGCATAGAACTTTTGTACCCAAAGAATCATGAGGACTTAACGCAGATTTTCTATGTGCTCTTCCATGGATTTGGAGAAAACCAGGATGTTGTCCACGTAAACTAAGACAAATTGACTGAGATACTTGGTGAATGTTTGGTTCATTTCTCCCTGGAAGGCTGCCGGGACGTTTGTTTGCTCGAAGCATAAAACTTGAAATTGTTAGGACCTCATGTGTGTTCAGAATACTGTTTTGGATACATCACCTTCCGTGATGTATATTTGATGGTACCCATGTGAGAAATCCATGGACAAAAAGAGTTTTGCTCCTTGGAGTTGGTCAAACACGACCTCAATCCACGGTAAGGGATGACGGTCCATGCACATGCGTAAACCACCATCCTTTTTGTTCACAAAAGGGATTGGCGTACCATACATCGAGCTACTTGGCTCGATCCACACTTTTGTAAGGTACTCTTTGATTTGGTACCCGCCCTCTCACCTTTTTGCTAGACTAAGGCGATACGTGGGTCTAAACAAAGGGGCCGTCTCCGATTATAGAGGAATCGTGTGGCCCATATGTCGGTTTGGTGGAAGCCTATCCGGTGGATCTTGGAATACGTCCGAGGGCTCTGCCGATAGAGATTTGATCTCTTGAGGCATGTTTTCCTCTACGTCTTCCCCCACTTTTTGTAGTTGAGCCAAGAAGTATCGACACCCTTGTCGAATACGTCTCTTGACCTGCATCGCTGACAAGCTAGCATGGGCTTTTAGTCGGGTTGGTGACAATTCAGTACTTGGAATAAACGTAAAGCGGCACCGTCCCTTTCGTAGGATCAAGCGCTTTGATTCAAAGTAAATGAGAGCCTTATTTTCACACAGTCAGGGATCGACTAGCACTACGTGTAATGGGTCAAGAAGGTTAAGTACCTTCAACATGATATTTTGTGTATAACCTTGAATATAAATTTTTGCTTTACATGCACCGATCACGGGTTACGTATGCACCAATGGATGGCTTGTACTTCAATCCCAGATGTCGGATAAAGCCAAGGCTAACAAAGGTGTCGTTATCCCCAGTATCAGCTAGTATGTTCATGGGAGCACCAGCTATTTGTCCATTGAACTTCATCGTCATATTACCTCTTCTCTTCCAATTGATCAGGCTCGACGACAGCAAGCCGAGTTTGTGATTAATATAGAATATATATGGAGGATGTTGCAGGTCCCATGATTTACCTACTTGAGTCCACATCTTGTGGACACATGTGAAACCCGCTAGCACCTTCCAGTCTTAGATTTGACTGGGTCGAAATCGTTGACCACGGGTATCGTAAGTGTGATAGTACTCGTTACTCTGAGGATATTTACTTTAATCACTGCGTCACACAACTCTTGCACAATGGTCGGTGTCACCACCATTAAGCATGGACGATCATGCATCTCATTTGGAGATGCAAGGTTTACTGGGAAATGCTAGTCAGAAAGTGTAGAACAAGGCTTGACAAGAGGGGAGAAAACAACATAAAAGTTTGAACTCATCAAAAAATCAATATTTTTAACATCCTCATATGAAAATATGAACCCACATTCGTGATCCTATTCTGCCCCTAAGTGGTCCCCACTAACATTACTCAAGGATGGGGAAAACCCACACCACGGCCCTGTCCGTTACCACAGCCGGGCCCATTGTCGCGACCAAGATCCTGTCCACGTCCCTGTCTGTGGCCTCTTACTACACCATCTCCATGAGGTACCGCAACTGTGGCCAATGTCACAACTTCTTGGACACCACCAGTAGCCACAGGGCACTTGACCCTAAAGTGGCCAAGATGCATGCAATTGTGGCAGAGCCCATCGTGGAAGGCTGCATTACAATGCTCACGCACTGCCTGGAGCTTTTCATTATCGCGGCTACGCTTGTTGCTGGAGATCTCGTGCCCACGAGCCTTCTTTGCTAAAGGGTTTGCGAGCTGCTTGCCCTTGGTCCCGCCCCGCTGTCTGACTGACCCACCAACCCCTACAACGTCCATGCGCATGTCGTGGCGCTACTGTGCATGCACGTTCGGCCGTGCATCAAAGTAGTGCTTTGGATTCGCTGAATACACTTCGCTCCTGCAGTCGTGTAACATCCTCCAACTTGTCCAAGCTTGGCCAGTTTTTGTCATGGTGGTCTTGTCTTTAAGCTTCTCGTTGGCCGGACCATCATGCAAGTACTCCAGCTGTAAACACTTTCGGTTCTTGAAGGTGTGGGTCCCATCGTCCTCGATGAAGCTTTTGAATTCCTCCACGAGTGCAGTGAACTCCCTCAAGTACGCCTCGAGCGAGCTACCCAGCCGCCTGAAGTCCTTGATCTTGTAGAAGTCATGTTGTTCCTCCTCACGTTGAGTTTTCTTCTTACGCATGATAGCGCAGAAGACCTCCCACGACGTGGGCTGTCACTCAAGGTGTGGTTGTTGCGCACCCCACTCCTTGACCACGGAGTTGAAGAGCTTGTCCTCAAGTCGCATCGTGGCAAGTCATCCCAATGACCGAGTGGTGCCTTGTGGACACACAAGATGTGCTCCATGCGATCCGGTCAATTGGTCAGACTCACGCCCTTCAAGAAGATCTCCACACTGTGGGAGAAGGACGTGTTCATGAACGGCCTTGAATTCATCGAAGTAGGCAAGTCAATGCTATCACTAGCGGTGGAATCAGCACCTGCGGCCCATTGCATTGCTGCTGCATCCACATCTCAGTCACGCTCTCTAACGCCTTGTCGAGGTCGTTGCATCGGCGGCTTGCCTCATGGGCGATGAGGCGCTACAGCTGGCGATCACAATCGATATCCTTTATGCTTCGACCGATGTGGACCAGTAGGTTGGCAAACCCAAACTTTAGCTCTGATGTCGTCAGAGCGTCGGCAATAGCCTCAAGGGCCTCACGCTATCCGTGTACTTTAACCCACTATGGGAGGATACGGATTGCATACACGCCTCCGGGGAGTCCCACCTTCTGGAGCAGGATGTCGTCGGTGAAAACGCTCAAGTAGGCATTGATCTATCCCATCGCAACCACATTGTAGGAAGGGGGGCCTGCTCCAACTCCTCCGAGTGGTACTACACCTATACCGACGGTGGTGATCTTGAGTCGGCGCGTTGTCTCGACAGCCAACTCGGCAAGCCTCCGGTAGTGGTCATGGATTGCATTTGCGACGACGTTGTCTGGATTGTTCTTGCGGGAGCTCACCGCGTGGCTGCTTTCAGCACCTATGTTGTTGTCGACAGCCTCCATGTTGCCGGTAGCTTCAGGCCTTCCGGAAGGAGTCTTGCCCTTCTTGAGCAATCAGCTCAAGTTTTCTATATGACGATGGTAATGATTGCGATCCTCATCGCCTCCACCATCGTTAGTGTCATGCTTTTCGTCGGGGTCCACGCCCAGGTGGTCCTCTTTGACCGCATCCTCCGTCGCCTGAGGGTCGCCCACATGCACGTCGATGTCCTCGTCAAGAATTTTCGTGGCTTCTTTATGCTTCTCAGTATCGTCGATTATAGTCTGGGTTGCCTTCAGTGGTACGGTTACCTTTGATTTAGCAACCATGCTCATAGCGGCGGCTCCCAGAATGTGGAGTCCGTCGAGGGCGTGTGGTGAGACCGTCATCACCTTGCCCTTGTTGGTCTTGGATGGTCCGGTACTTGCCATCCCATCGCCCGTGCAACTAGCATGTGAAGACCATTCTGAGGATCACCCCACAATTTCAAAGAGGTGTCGCCTCCCAAAGTCTCCTTGCTCTCAGAATCGGTGAGGTAATTATAAATTTTATTTCTATTTTCCTAGACCGCCATGGCCGACACAATCACATAGTAGAGAAATCTTATTTTTCTAGGCCGCCACGGCGAGCACAATCACGTTGATTTTGAAACTAGTCTTCCTAAGCTATGACCCACGACACTTGGTAGCGACTAGAATCTAGGAAAATAGAATATTACGCTTAAGGGAAGGACAAGCAATGTGATTGTTGCTCACAAAAATAAGGGAGAAAGATGGGAGAGGAATTGCAACAATTCCTAGCAACTCCTTTACTCCCTCTTTCCAAGTTGTTGTCTTCCTCTTGTCTTATTGTCTTCCTTGGTCTCCTCTTGAGTCCTCTTGGCATGCCTTACGCCTCCTTGGAGGCGTCTCCCTTGTGCTCCACGGCAATGGGATGGCCTCCAATAAATCCCCTAAGTGCCACCTTCCTCCGTTTTCTTTTCCTCCTAGCTGTAAGAGTCCTTGGTCTTGAGTTAGGACACTATCCCAATTTTTGGTTGAAGGAGGAGAGGTGGGACCTTGAAAAGAGGGAGAACGTTGGTAGTTTGGGGGTGGACACTCCCCACCCCGTCCCAAAAAAATTAAACTAGTCCCTTGGGGAAGAGGGGAAGCCTAGAGGAATGAGGAGGATGAAGAAGAGATCCTAAAGATCTTCTAAATGTACTTTACGGCGCTTGAAACGAGTAAGTTTATACGCCGTATTCCCGTGTAGCGTTTTTGTTGTTGCTACAGCTGTTCACGATGTTTTATATATGGCATAGTCCTTGGAACCGTTGTATACTTAGTCGAGAGGGTCGTTTGGCTCCGAGGACCACTGTAACCAATCGTATCTGTAGGTCCTACACTAAGGTCGTTGTCGACGTTTGTAGAATGGCATCCCGAGCTCGCTTGAGGGGGTTTCCCCTCCGTGTCACTCTTGGGGGCAGTCGTCATCAATGACCCATACATGAAGACTCAAATATTTTAAGTCTCCGAAGCCCCTTTTCCATTTGCACCTCACCCCCTAATTCCTGGTCCCAAATGATGGGGATATTCCTTTGAACTCGTGATTTTACACAATTTTTTTTGTAAACGAGATTCAAAGTCCATAAGAAAAAAACTCGTGTTTCATTTTTGACACGACGGCGCGAGATCGTTGCATGTGAGGCACGTATGGCGATCTCACACTGGTGCTTTTCATCCCTCTCACACCTCACTCACTTGCGCTCTATCCCTCGCCTTGCTTACTTAAGGAGGTGGGGAGGAGAGGACGAGGACGAGGGCTTGAGGCCACAGGCCTCGACCCTCAAGGTCTCGCAGCCTCCTGGCCGCCGATTGAGCGAGTAGCTCGATCTGCGGCCAGCAGGTGGCCGGCCGATGACTGGCTGGTCACCTGATTGGCCGTCGGCCGTCCAGCCAGCGTTAGCCAACTGGCCGGAGGCCAGTGAAATGCTTGCCGCTGGCAAGCCCTTGCAGTCGCAAGGGGTGATATCCAACCACCCCTCGCAACTACGAGGGTGGAGGGCCAAACTGGCCCTCCCGCTATAAGCCCAAATACAAAAGAAAGATGCAATTATTTCAAATTTACAACATGTTAACTTGGTATTTGTGTATCTCTATTAGGGAGTAACATCATCATGGACATACCGTTATTGATTACACGTTTGAAAACACCAAATATCCAATGTCATTGGGTAATCCCAATTGCTATACAAACACATCGTTCATGAAAGAAAGAACAAGTTTTGTAACAAAGACAAGGTGGCTACTCACACATGTCTTGTCACAATGCAATGCTTGGGGTGAAGGGACATGGGCATCTGCTGACCAACCAACACTGGACAGATGGAGGCAAAGAGGAGATCCATGACATGATCTCAGAAGCTACACACAAGTTGCCAATGGCAAAGTAGTAATCTGTGTGGCAATCAACATACACATCATCTTTGTCTGACTCTGATGTGTCTTTAGTAGACCAATAGTCTTCAGTGTCGCTGTCGTCCGTGTCGTGAAAGATTTCTCATTCACATGTGCGAGATGCACTGTCATCATTGGGGCAATGCCTATGAGAACATGGACACTTGTACATCTTTACAATGTGAATTGACTTTGGAGTCCAGTCATCGTAACGCATGAGTACGTACGTCACACCAGCCCCGGCCATAAATGATATGACACACTCCATGAGACTTGCTAGAAATGCCACCAAGTGCTGATGTACGTCCGGTGGAGTGGACTAGAACAAGTGAGGAAGGATAATGAACTAGTCAATGACAGTAGGCTTTTATTCCATGAGGGATTACGATCACTTGTCCAACTTAAGGATGCACACTGTAAAAACATCTCGTGGTTATGGGATGGTCTTTACACAGAGTTATGTTGCAGTGACCAAACAAATTTTAATATACATGTTTCCAAATGGTATTGCTTTGTAACTGAGACACGTTTAGTAACACAACACTACTCCCTCACAACCAATACTGTGCTGAAAGGGGCCACGTGCAATCTGACCCTGTGTTATCCTCCTCCTCTTGTAAATCAGACAAAATGTTCCTTTTTGAATCATATATCTTTTCCTCTACCGATTCATAGCCTGCAGCCTATGAGTCATACTCAACATCGTCGTTACCGGTTGTTGTTCCTGTTACTCCTACCGTTGCTACTGCAACTTCTGAGGCTGTAGCTGCAACTTTGGTTGCAGCTAAACTTGTGCTCCGGTTATGTGCATGTTGTGCCCATCTCCAGCCTCCACCGTTGCCTAGAATACTAGTTCAAGGACCATGCTGGCTGTCGCTGGAAAGGAGAACAATGTTGCCTGCAGTTGTACCTCTAGCAGCAGAAGCTGTTGTGGCTGTAAATGACATTCGAGTGGCAGCTGCAATAGCCTCGTTTGCTCCTGCTATGACCTCGTGTTCCGCGTGGGTCCTGCTGGGAGGCAAGCGTCCAGTATAGGCCTATGTCCTCACAATGTCTTTTGTGCGCTGCAGGTGACGACGAAGATAATAAGAAGTTCGGTTGCACACTTTGTTTTGGTGTGGCCTTTCTGGTCACAGCGTGGGTAGATGTAGTTCTTTTGACGCTTGTCTTCACGGTCTCAACGCACGCTCTTGGAACGACCCGTGCCACGTTTTGGGTCCGGCTACTACCACAACATTCCCTCCTCGACTTTCAGCAACGCGGGGTTCACGCCTGGCATGGGGAATTTATAGGTGCGCATGTAGGTCATGCGACTGTGTTCAATGTCACATGGGAAATTTGTCTGTTCCCAACGGCTGATGACAAAAGGCGCATGCATGCGCACAAGATTGGCCCCAATCATTCCACACCCCGCACGTGCACGTGCGGTCCAGCACGTTGACCACACGTGGCCCGTTGCTTGGTCTAGTCACACTGGCCAAGTGTGATCCTTCCTCCACGATTTCATAGTTGTGGCTTGTGAGATTGTTATAGAGGAGCCGCTTCGTAGGAGTGGGTGCCAGTTTGCCTTTGCAGTCCTTGCTCAATCTGCAGCAATCTGCAAGCAATCATTACACCCACCTGTACAAGGAGACAAAGCAATAGAAGGGGAAGAGCTTCGTGCATTCACTGATGCGCACATTCAAGGACTCTACTACGTTTGACGTGGTGTCCTCCACGACCAACATGGTATACAGACACTCCCACTACTCGACCGGGATGCCTTCAACTCCATCCGCTCCAAGAAGGTATACTGTTGTTGTGGAGTTCAGTGCTCGCAGTTGTTCCTCACACATTTGTCACTCAGCGGGTGTAAGCAGGTGGGTTAACCGTCAAAACCAATGTCTTGTTTGCTTGTCAAACGTTTGTCTGACGTTCTAATTCAAGTGGAAGCAACAATACGTGCGGTGTGCCTCGGACAACTTCTCCATTGAGTTCAACATCCCCTTGTTGCGGTCAAAAACGACCACAATCCTTTCTGATGTTGTGTACTTAGTGTGACCTCTCGACTCACGTCTTTTGTCGGGCAGACTCCTGATGAGGCGAAGGTTACGGAAGACTGGGAGAGCAGACACGAGTCCGCCGAGCAGCCACCAGGTACACTCCAGCCATCTTCACGTGTGCTGGCTTCCCTTCTAGAATTCTCATACCTTGTCTCAAACCAATCGACTTCGACACTTGCGCATGCTTGAGCTACGGTGGCTTGGTGACCTAGTTTTGTCTTCCCTGTGAATTGGTGGTAGTTTTAGCTGACATAGTTTAGGTCAAAACGTCAGTTTGGACTTTTGAGACTTAAGTGGGATTATCCCCCTTGCATTTTGAGTGGACACCGGCAAGCCCCATGTTGCCGGCCGATGGATGGGCTTGGACAGCGAGCTCCACCCGCCACCTCTCACTGTCACTCTTTTGACTCTCACACTTGCCACGCTCGTCCGTTTTGACTGCCGTCAGTCCCATTCAAACCACAGATTTTAGCTTCACATGGCCATGTGAGGGAAGAGGGGTAGGGCTTTACCTTTTTGGTATCAGAGCGAGACAAACCAGCGCTTGTCACATCGCGCATGAGAAGCGAGAGGTAATGGGGGGGCTCGCCGAGCAGCAGCTGCGGCGATCTGCCGCTACGCTGACCAGCAGCGGCAGTAGCAGCTGCACAAAGCTGCAGCCACAGCGGCGGCAGCGGCAGCATCAGCGGAAGTGGCAGTGGTTCTTTGGCTCAGCCGTAGTACCACTGTGCAGAGTAGCAACACTAGTGGCAGCTGTACGAAGCTGCAGAGGCAGCGGAAGCGGCAGCGGCGTGCAACAGCGTGCGACAGGAGTGGCCAGCGGTAGCACCAGCCAACAACAGCAGTAGTGACGGCTGCTTAGCTATGGCTGCAAGAGCCACAGCAATGCCACCAGCAACCACGCAGAGCAACGGCTGCAGCGGCGGCGGCATGCAGCAGCGTGCAGCAGCAGTAGTCAGCAGCCGCAGCACATTGTAGCGGTGGGCAGCAGCAGCACTCACGGCTGTCC
Organism: Penium margaritaceum; assembly: GCA_023375785.1. Classification (NCBI taxonomy): domain Eukaryota; kingdom Viridiplantae; phylum Streptophyta; class Zygnematophyceae; order Desmidiales; family Peniaceae; genus Penium; species Penium margaritaceum. Next base: position 55,220 of record SZWC01008102.1, read on the forward strand.
AATGGCTGTTGTGACAGTATTGGCAACAGTGTTGCGGCTGTAAGCTATAGTAGCAGCCAGCCACACCTGCAGGAGACACCTCATTGTAGTGACAGCGACAACGACGGCAATAGCAGCAGCAGCAACAGCAGGCGTCATATTGTCTTTGGTATACCCTTCCCCCCTCTGGCTGGGCTCCCCTCTCTTCCTGGGTTGGATGGGGGAGGTTCAGGTACCCACAGGCTGCCTCATAACCTATCCTAGATTTCCCACGCCCACTGGGGCAGGAGAAATGCTGATGTTTTTTTGTGCAGCGTGGGGGGGGGGGGTCCACCGGCGGCTTGTAGGCTGAAAAAGGCCTCGTCACATTTCCCACGTCCACTGGGGCGGGGAAAATGCTGCCCAAATTGTTCAGCAGTGTGGGGGGATCCATCGGCATCGGCCTTCAGGTTGAAAAGGGCCTCATCACACTTCTCACGCCCACTGGGACGGGATGAATGCTGCCGACATTGTCCGGCAGCGTTCACCACTCAACGTCAGTGGCAGCAACTATGGTGCACACTTGCGACATCCCACACAGTTCCATGCCTAAGGACACACCTATCGGAGTCGGCAGTGCCGGCTCCACTATGGACGCTGGTGTTGCCGCCTCCGGTGTAATTGGCGGCACACCGGGCACGACTCGGGACGAATCCCCGTCTAGCCCCGGCTCATTGGCTCGCGTTCTACGCGAGCTGCGCGAGCAGCAGGCCCAACAGGTTGAACAGACAGCCAAGCAAATGGTTGACTTGTTCAAACTATTTCATGATGCAGTCCAGCCACACCAGCAGCAACCACAGCAACAACAACAACAGTAGTAGCAGCAACTTCACTAGTAGGAACAACAACAGAAGTTGCTCCGTGATGCATTGCGGAAGGAGAAAATGACAGTCGAGAGTGCAGTTGTAACCGATGTCGATGTAGCGTTAGGAGCTTTCGACGCCGATCCGTCCGACAACCTGCCGGAGTCGGACTCAGACGCCAGTGACGAGGAAGGCGTGTTACGCAAGTGCCTCGGAAAACTGGAAAAGCAGCGTCGAACCTGCTCAGGGTGCAAAGGCGCACCAATCGGCAAAGCAGGCCCTAGCAACATGCCCAGGACAATCACAGACACGGCTTCCTTAGAGGACCAGCTGCTCCGCATGAGTTTGGGGTTGGAAGAAGGTCCCACGTCTTCGCCGCCGGCACAAGCTGTCACGGAAGCGTTTTCAACTACAAAGCCATCCAATTGGTTTGAGACCAATCCTCCGGCCTATCGGCAAGAGGACAACTACACCACGTGGGGACCACGGTTTCGTATGTGGGAAGTCAGTGAGGGGGTGTACCCGTACTACACCCTCCGGTACCAGACAACGGATTCTCGGCAGGCGGCAACCGCCGCACGCATGGCCTATGGTCTCTTGAAGGCCGTCCCGGAGGAGTACACCATCGACTTTGAACCCTTCCTTGGTGATCCTCGCACCGGAGCTGGAGTTGACCCGCTCGAGGCATGGAAGCTGGCAACTACTCTTTTTGAAGGCGCTACCATGGCAACAACATCACAACAACTGTCAGACTTCAAATCTCTTCGCCAGGGTGGACACGAGGCACCAGCCGACTACTGGCGGCGACCGATGCGGCTGTATAGGGCCCTGGGGAAGAATGGGCCAGGCTGACTCATGGCGTTCAAAACCATCAGAATTGGTGTTGGGCGCGAGTATGCCAAGACCTTCGAAAACTTCAGCCTCAGCAGCCTCAAGGAGATGGCCGACAAAGGCCTCCTCTTGTCATGGGCTCCAAAGCATTTCCTACACGTGGCAGGAGTTGGAGCAGCAAACGACGCCCATCATGGCGCATCAGCCGCAGCCGTTACAACAGTACAGACATCATGCACCTTCCCTCTTTCCTTCCCCCGTCATCACTGCCAACGATGACAACCACAACAGCAGCTGGCTCAATTGCGGCAGTCCAAGGGAAGAAGGCAAGGAACGAAAGGAGTGGTAGAAAGGTTGGTAAGCACCAGGAGGCTTCAAAGCCAACTTGGGAACGACAGTGGGAGTGCTACAACTGCGGGGGAGCGAACCGTTACACGAAGTGCAAGCTCCCGAAGAACTGGAAAAAGATTACACAAGGGATACAATAGGCGTTCAAGCAGCGTGAGCGCGCCTCTGCCCATGCCTCAGCAGCGACTGACGCGCAGTCTCCACCAGGAGCTGATGCAACCGAAGAAAGCGCCAATAGGCTGACACCCCTGGAGCAGCAGCTAGCGACCCAGGCCCGTGACATCGCCGAGCTCCGCTCACTTCTACGACTCACTACTCAGGGAGGTGCGAGTGCATTTACTGACCCGAGGGGTTCCACTGTTGGGTCTGTTGAGTCCGTGACGTGTACTCGTGATGGTGGTGGTGGGGCACAGTGCACTGTTGAGTCTGTGGAGTCGTTCGTCGCACGTGATAATGCTGGTCTGTCCGCTGTCTTTGCCATAGTATGCACAATTCACGACGACCTTTCGTGGCTTGATGAGTTGCAAGCACGTGTCCTCTGTGCGACCCAACAGTTGCCTGCTGAGTCACCTCTGTCCACTATCTGCACAGTTGGCAGCTATTCAGTCACGTCGTCCGAGCGTGTGACGGATGCCACGTGGATCCTCGATTCGGGTGCCACCCATCACATGACATGTCGTCGCAGTGATTTTGTGGTCCTTGGTCCTATTGGCTCTATGAAGTCTGTGTGTATGGCTGCTAGGCATGAGGATCATGTTCAAGGTGAAGTTTTCATGCAATTCCATGTACTGTCTAGGACGTTTTATATTTCAAACGTGCTGTATGTGCCTTGCTTAGAACTAAGCTTGCTGTCTGGAAGTGCTTGCACACGGATGGGTCTCAGTGTGGCATTCACAGGTGCGGATGCCATTGTCTCCGTTTGTGCCAGTGCTGAAGTGGTGCTCCGTGACAAGGCAGTATGGGACTTGTACCACGTCTCCAACTGCCCCACGTCGACAGCCATCACTACATCTCCCACTGCACGAGTGTTCGTGACAGGCACACTGTCGCCTGAACATCAGCGTCTACTACATTGACGCTTGTGTCACGTCCACTTGGATGTCGTAGATTGTCTGATTCGCACCCAACCTGTGCTCGGTCTTGATGCAGCATAAAATTGAGGCGCCACCCTAGACAGATTGCCTGCAATGCGCGCAAGGCAAAATGTACCGTTCCACATACCCTCTGTCCGACTCATGGGCTCTGAAGACCCTTGAGCTGGTTCATTCTCATCTCCTGGGACCCCTCCCCATGGAGTTCCAGGATGACAGAGGACGTAACTTCCTGACAATCACGGATAACTTCACCGGCATGCGGTGGGTCTTCAGTCTGCGCCTGAAAAGCGATGCTGCGCTTGCTATGCGTACGTGGCTTGTCATGGCGAAACGTCAGTCCGGCCATACCCTCTAGAACTTCCGTTCTGAGCGGGACGATGAATACATGGGGGATCTTGACCGATACCTTGCTGAAGTGGGAGTGTTTCACAACCTCTCCATCCCAGCCACGCCATAGCAAAACAATGTGTCTGAGCGGTGGAACCGCACCATGGAGGATGCGGTTCGCTCCATGTAGGTAGACACCGGCATGCCCGAAGTGTTCGCCTTTGAGGACATGGCCTACATGACATGGGTCTGGAACAGGATCCCTCACGTCCCCCTCCCGAACACGCACACCCCGTACCAATTGTGGTACAGACGTCGTGCCGACCTCCGGCTCGCGCGCATTTGGGAGTCCCTTGCTTGTGTCTGGTTCACACCAGAATAACAAGGGTCCAAATTCTCCCCTAGAGGTCGCGTTTGCGCATTTATCGGCGTGGCTTCATGCTCCAAGGACTGGCGGTTTTGGGACCCCAGTCAGCGTCGCATTGTCGAGTCTCGAGACACTCTATTCTTCGAGCATCTCTCCTTCAGAGATCTGCCGGCCGGGGGCACCTCACAGTCGTATTCCCTTGGGTGTGGTTCGATTCCACGCGCAGGGGAGGGTGGGCTGACTGATGACGCTGTCCCGGTCAGCCTGGGCCCTACTGGTCCGTCCCACCCCCAGGGTGACTCGCCAACGTCGTCCACGCCACCCGCGTTGACCGCATTGCCTATCCTACCTGCTTCCACCGTTCCGCTAGCATCCCCTACAATACAAGAGTCTGTGTCACCTGTCGCGTCCCCGGTACTGCCCTTGTCCCCTACACCTGCGTCACCAGCAACGTCACCCGTGTCACTTGCATCACCTGTCCCACCTGTGCAGTCTATGTCACCAGTCACGTCGCATGCATCGTCCTCATCCTCCGTCTGCCCAGTCGACACACTGGCATCACCTGGCACATCGCCAGTCATGTCCGTGTCTGACAAATGTCCACCACCTATCCTAGTTGTACCATCACCAGAGCCATACCGGCGAGGTGAGGATGGACGCCTCGAACCGCGTCCTGCTCGCAGCGTGCGCAGCGGGGACCCCGGCATGAGGACCTTGGGCCTTAATGCGCAGGGGCTCACTGAAGTCCACCTTGGCTGCTATGTAGGTCTCGCTCTCCTCGCTCACAAGCGTCAACTTGTGGTGGACTCCGGAGAGTCCACCATCACCGTTGGGCCTCCATCTTTGGCCTATGTCTTGGCCATGAGCGGTGGAGACGCCGCGGTCCCAGACCCTAGTGTGGTGGGAGTGACACCAGACCCCAACACACTGCGTCAGGCTCTGGCTAGACCCGATGCAGCACTCTGGTGTGCAGCATGCGAGGCTGAGCTGGCGGCTATCAAGGAACATGGGATTTATGATCTTGTAGACCTGCTGCATGGACGAAAGGTCGTTGAGGCCAAGTGGGTTTTGCGGAAAAAGCTGAAGCCGGACAACACAGTTGATTGCTATAAAGCACGGCTGACTACGAAGGGATTCTCTTAGGTCGAAGGAATCGACTTCATTTAGACTTTTGAACCAGTTGGACGCACGACCACGGCCTTGGGTATGCTGTTCCAGGTGGCCCAACACGACTGGGAACTCCACCAAATGGACGTCAACAATGCATTCTTACATGGAAAACTTGAGGAAGAGATCTACATGATCTAGCCCCCAGGGTTCGAGGACGGTAGCGGTCGTGTGTACCGGCTGCAGAAAGCGTTGTACGGCCTGAAGCAGTCGCCTCGATGCTGGAACAAGGAGATCATCGGCACGCTCAAACGAGAGGGCTATGTCAAGAGCGTGGTAGACCCATCGCTTTTCTTGTCCCAGGCCACTGCGCCCTTTTCGGCCATCTTGGTCTACGTCGATGACCTCTTGATCGCCTCGCCTGACCTGAAGGCTGTCGACACAGCCAAGGGCGTGCTAAAATCGACATACAAAATGAAAGACCTGGGAGAGGCCGCAGTGTTTGTGGGCATGCAGATTGTCCGTGATTGTGCTCGTCGGATACTCATGATCCATTAGGAGCGACACGCCCTCACTCAGGTGGAGCATTTTGCCGAGGTGCTCAATGTCGTGCGCACGACGTCTACCCTAATCACCCCAGAAGGACAGGACGCCCTGAAGGTCGATGATCCAGCAAAGTTGGGAGAACTGATCGACGTGATCCTGTACTTGCGGGTTATTGGCTCGCTCATGTACTCAGCCACGACGACACAGCCAGACATCCCTTTCACCGTCAACCCGCTCGCACAGTTCTCACAAGCACCGCGTAGACGGGACCTTGAGGCCGCAGTCTGGTGCGTGCGATACGTTGTTTCCACCGCTCGTATGGGACTTCACCACCGAGGGTGGGCCTCAGTGGTTCTCGACGGATACACAGAAAGTGACTGGGCGTGGAGTCCGGATGACAAGAGTCACACCGGATACATCTTCCTCATTGAGGGTACAGCCGTCTCATGGCGCAGTGGCAAGCAGGGTTGCATCGCTCGTAGCATTACAGAAGCAGAGTATGTGGCTCTGGGCGTTGGCGCAACCGAGAGTGTGTGGTTGGTGTGTCCGTTGTGTGAGCTAGGTCAGTCCATGCCCCCGTTGTGCTTTGGTGTGACAATCAGAGCACAAAGGCCATCACAGAAAACTCCGGCGTGTTCCATGCACACACAAAGCACATTAACGTCGAGTACCACTACATCCGAAACCTGGTGGATCGAGGTGAGATTCAGGTCATGTGGGTGGGCACAGACTCGCAGCGTATTGATTTTCTAACAAAGGCCATTAGCCATACGAAGTTTCCAGCGGCTGCTCATTCTATGGGATTGCACCCTGCCTATAGTGTGGACTGAACTCTGCCCTTGAGCTGCATTCAGTGTTATTTCTCATCGTTGCTCTTATGCTGCAATTCACATCCGTGCTGCTACGTGTGTGGGCCTGTTCGCCATGTGGTCATGGGGAGTGATGCCCATGACCACACGGCGAACAGGTCCACATACGTAGCAACACGGATGTGAATTTAGTGTGCCCTCTCGGCTCACGTTCTTAGCCGTGTAGACTCTTGATGACGTGAAGGTTACAAAAGACTGGGAGAGCAGAAACGAGTCCGCTGAGCAGCCACCAGGTACACTCCAGCCATCTTCATGTTGGTTGTTGCGCATCCTCATTGTGCTCTATTGTGTCCTCCCGGCTTGTGTACATCGGCATGCCGATGACTGACGGCAAGACTCGACGCTGTTGGAGTGTCGTCCGGTGGAGCCGACGCATGCTGAGGCCTACTCGCAGTTCGATGGAGCCTCCTCCCTCTGGCGACATGCTCAGCTCCATGGGCAGGCCTCCTCGGCGGTCAGGCTGCCAACGGTCACTACCACCGCCGATGTTCTCTGCATGCGTCAGGCGCTGGAACTGGCTATACCATTGCGTCTGTAGCGTCATGCTCTGCCTAGGGTCCATGTCTCATGTTGCGTGGCAGTGTTTGGCGTCATGAACCACCGTAGGCACTGCCTGGGTTCGGACAGCCATAACTCTTTGCTGCTTTTTTTGTAGCTGTTTCTGACCGCACGACTACGTTTGCAGCGTCGGTATTATGGTATGGTCCAGTTTTCTGGCAAAACGAACGACACCCGGGTTTTGGGCTGTCGGCCGTCTGGCAGGGCTCACTGAGAAAACCCTTCCTGTCAGAAACTAGGTCTAGGTTTATTTTCTGATTGGCTGGTTAGTTGAGTAACAAGCTCTATAGAACCAGGAGGGAGCTAGAACTTGGAGGGGTCTCCCATTGTTGCTCATTCTTCATTCATAATCAGTCACTTTCAGTTTTCAGCTGCTTTTTGGCGCTAACACTGGCGTGCACGTTTCTGAGTAACAAACCCAGAGCTTCCAGACTTGGACTCTAGAGCAGCAGACTTAAGCAACGAGCGTGGAAGCCCACACGCTGCATCAGCAACGCAGCTGTCCCAACCTACTGCCTAGCTTTACCGATTTGGTATCAGAGCTAGAGCGTAGCAGTAGTAGCAGGAGACTAGCGTACAGGTACCAGACAACGCCGGCGGACCCCCATATGTGCTAGTGCAGGGGAAATGCTGCCGGATTGTTTCCGGCAGCATTGACCCGCCTGGTGGCAGCGTAAGATGTTTTCCCACGGCCACTAGGCCAGGGGAAACGCTACCGGATGTTTCCGGCAGCACTGATCCCCACGCGTGACGCGAGGAGGTGAGCGGCAAGTCGCGTCCGATACGTGCGGGCGACGACGCACGTGACAATGTCACCCAGGCGCAGTGACTGGCACTAGCGAGCAGCAGTAGTAGCCTGCAGCACCAGAAGCGGCAGGCAACAGTAGCGAGAAATGGCAGCAACAACCAGCAGCAGCTACGTGCAACAGCAGCGGCGGCCAGCACCAGCAGCTCATAGCAACAACAACAGTGGCAGCGAGCAGTAGCAACAGCGAGCAGTAGCAGAAACAAGTTGCAACAGCCAAAGCAGCAAGCAGCAACAACAGCTAGCTGTAGCAGCAGTAGCAACTGGCTGCTGTAGCAGCAGCAGCTGGCTACAGCAACAATAGCAGCAAGCAACAGCTGGCAGCAGGCAACAACGGTTGCTGCTGCTCGCAGCCCGCAGCTCGCCCCGACCAACGGGCTGCGAGCAGCGAGCCCACTGCTCGCTACGAGCAGCGGACTGCTGGTAGCGAGTAGCGAGCTCGCTGCTTGCAGCCCGCTGCCTACAACGAGCAGTGAAGCTCACTGTGACAGACAAAAAGGAAAAAAATGGAAAGAGAAAAAAAATTCCCCCACCCCAGCAGCAGCTGCCATACATGCTCTAGTAGCCACAATGGCAGCAGTACCAACAGAAGCAGTAATTGTTGCTGCAATAGCAGCCGCAACAGTAGCAATAGTAGCAGCAACTACTGCAATAGCAGCTGCTGCAACAGTAGCTGCATCATCATCATCATCAGCAGCAGCAGGAACAGCAATAGCAGAAGGAGCAGCAGCAACAGCAGAGGTAAGCAACGGCAACGGTAGCAACAGTATCAGCAGTAGCATCAACAACAAAAACCACTGCACCCGTGCAGCAGCGGCCCCAACAACAGCTAATACTGATGTCAGCATCCCGCCGCTGACGTCACTGCTAACGTCACCAACCAAAAAAAGGGGAGGCAAACTCTACTGTAGCACTAGTAGCAGATAACGCGGCGGCCGCTACTGGCATCAGCCGTCCTAGGCTGACGTCACTACTGACATCAGCAACACAAAAAAAACACACACATAAAAAACCAAGAGAGGGGGCACCAAAACCCACCATGGCTAACAACCCTAGTGGGAAGGGGTCCTCCTTCGTTGGAGGGACCCCCTGGGGGGTACCCCCCCTTTTCTTCCAGCAGCTGCAGCAGCTGCAGTAGCAGCAGCAGCAGTAGGAACAACAGCAACAGCAGTAGCAAGAACAGCAGGATCAGGAGCAACAACACTAATAGTAGTAGCAGTAGTAGTAGCAACAGCCAACAGGCATCGTCACCGGCACCCCTGACCCCCTGGCTGTCATTCAGTAACAACTCGCCGCCTTGACGCAACAGCTTGTAGCACTGCAGCCTCTGGCCTCACAGAATCCCACTAGTGTCTCGCTGTCATTCGTTTCTCTTGGACAATCCATTCCTGCTGTGTCCAATGCCACGCATTACCTAGCACAACAGCAGACTCAGCGCCAGTGGCAGACAGTGACCTCCGTCCTTGGCCCCAGTCTGGGCTCTAGCCGCAGGCAAAATGACTTTGAGACGCCGCCCCCGCCACTTCAGGCCGGCGAGCAGTTCCGGAGCTGGGAGTTCAACTTCCGGATCTGGACGCAGGGTGAACGCTTGTGGGCCTATTACACCCTTCCGTACGACTCCACCCAGGCCGACCAGTTGTACGACGCTGGTAGCGCTGTACGCGCCCTCGTCCTCGTCGCCCCTCCAGCTTCCCGCCTAGCCTTAGAGCCCTTTCTCGGTGACATCACCGCTGGCGGCATCCCAGAACCTACAGCCACGTGGCACGTCCTCACCCGTCCCCATCGCCTTTCGAGAGACGTTGAGACCAGTCGTCTGCAGCGGAAGTTCAACTCCCTCCACTTGGGGGAGACCGAGACAGTCACCGCTTACTTAAAGTGGACTGAGGACATACTCCGTCGCCTCGACACCTCTACTCCACCACCTCTAGCCGCGCTCCTCACCTTCAAGCGCGGTGCCACCGACGCGTACGCGGACGTCTTCGTGTACTACTCCCAGGACATCCTCTCCACCATGGCGGCCCAGGGCACCAGTATGGCCTGGGCATACAAACTCTTCCTCAAGATTGAGGAAGCTCGTCTGGAGTCCCGCCTCCAACGCACAGAGGCCCTTGCCTCCCCTGCCTTTGCTTCAATGGCCATCGTTTCCCCCACATCAGCTACCTCTACCAGCTCCTCGTCACCGGGGAAGAAGAAGAAACAGAGCAAGAAGGGCACGGTTAGCATCAATAGCAGCAGTCGACTGGGTCCAACGGTGGTGGCTTGGTCTGCCACAACTGTGGCCAGCTAGTGCACGGGTGGTACACGTGCCTGCTACCGACACACGAGGCGCGCGTCATCACCACCATGCATCGCCAGCGGGAGCGCCGTCTCGCCCCTGCTGCCGTAACTGTTGCCGCCCCTGACGCCTCGACCCCGTCCTTCAGCTCCACTCCTCCGACCGCCACACCGGTCTCGCGGACGCCAGCTCCACGGTAGCATCATCCGTAGCCGTCGGCGCCGCCGTTCCCTTCACATGGGCAATCCTCCTTCTATCCGGGCTCAGGTGCTATCACTCCACACTCCATCTACAGTCCCAGGCCGTCCACGCTTGAGCGTCAATTAGAGCAGTTCATTGCGCTTCAGGTTGGCCTGCCTCGCCCTTCTCCCAGGGAAGAGCGAGTTGTGTCACCTCTTGCTCGTCCCCCTCACCCTACTCGACTGAGATTGAGCTGCGGTCATATCCTGCTTCTTTGTCTGTCTCATCATCTTCCGTGATCTCCCGTGCACCCCTTTGTGACGATGTCGCGTGGCTTGATGATTGGCAGTATCGGTTCGCGCCCCCTTCCACCGCGTCCGCGTCTCTCACTTGTTGCCATGTGACTGTCAGTGGTCTGGCGACTCCGGTCGAGGACCATGCCGAAACCTGGATCATCGACTCCGGAGCCACACATCACATGACGACCTCTCGTGAGGCCTTTAGTATGCTTGGTCCTGTTGGCGATGTCTCACGTGTCCGGACGGGCTCCAGACAGGTGTTGCCTGTGCGCGACGTTGGTGTCGTTCATTTCCGTGGTCCTGCCGATGATGTCTTCGTGACCGATGTCCTCTTCGTTCCGGGTCTTGAGCTTAGCCTCCTGTCTGTTCCTGCCATTGAACGCATGAGCATGGACGTTGTGCACTCGCGTGGTATTGGCACTGTGTCGTTGCGTCCGTCTAGTCTCGTCGTTCTTCACGCCACCGCCTGTGGCAACCTATGACATGTCCCTCGCTTGTCCTCCTCTCCTTCCGTTCCCTCCCCGTCGGCCGCCACAGGCCATGTGTTTGTCACCAATATGCTCTCTTCGCAATACACCCGCCTCCTGCATTGCCGCCTTTGCCACGTCCACTCTGGTGCCATCGATAGCATGCTCCACACCCAGCCGGCCACGGCCCTCGACACAGACACTTTCCCTTGGCCGTGTCCCACGGAGTGCATTAATTGAGCTCAGGGCAAGATGCACCGGTCCACACTGTCTAGCGTCATGAACCACCGTAGGCACTACCTGGGTTCGGAAAGCCATAACTCTTTGCTGCTATTTTTCTAGCTGTTTATGACCGCACGACTGCGTTTGCAGCGTCGGTATTATGGCATGGTCCAGTTTTGAGGGAAAACAGGCAACGCCCGGGTTTTGGGTTGTCGGCCGTCTGAAAGGGCTCACCGAGAAAACCCTGCCTGTCAGAAAAAATAGGTCTAGGTCTATTTTCTGATTGGCTGGTTAGCTGAGTAACAAGCTCTACAGAGCTGGGGGGGGGGAGCTAGAACTTGGAGGGGTCTCCCATTGTTGCTCATTCTTCATTCCTAATCAGTCACTTTCAGTTTTCATCTGCTTTCTGGCGCTAACACTGGCGTGCGCGTTTCTGAGTAACAAACCCAGAGCTTCCAGACTTAGACTCTAGAGCAGCAGACTGAGGGGGCAGCAGACTTAAGCAAAGAGCGTGGAAGCCCGCACGCTGCATCAACAACGCAGCTCACCCAACCTGTTACCTAGCTTTTCCAATTCTTCACACGTGCTGGCTTCCCTTCTGGAGTGCTCATACCTTGTCTCAAACCAATCGCCTTCGACATTTGTGCATGTTTGAGCTACGATGTCTTGGTGACCTAGTTTGGTCTTCCCTATGAATTGGTGATAGTTTTGGGTGATATAGTTTAGGTCTTAACGTCCGTTTGGACTTGTGAGACTCAAGTGGGGTTATCCCCCTTGCATTTCGAGTGGGCACCGGCAAGCCCCATGTTGCCGGCCGACGAATTGGCTTGGATAGCGAGCTCCATCCGCCACCTCTCACTCACACTCTTTTGACTCACACACTTGCCATGCTTGTCCGTTTTGACTACCGGCAGTCCCATTCAAACCACAGAGTCGAGCTTCACATGGCCACGTGAGGGAAGAGGGATAGGGCTTTACCTTTTCTCTGTTGTACCGTCGTAGGATACGTTGTTGCCAACTGCTCACAAAGCCACTTCCAATTGTCCCCGTTCTCTCCCTGCACCATCGCCCATGCCATCGGGACGGCATTGTCGTTAGCGTCGAAGAATTGGTTGATAAGAAAAACTTGCCTGTGTCCGTTCTTAAGGTGGATGCCGCCCACTGTGAGGATACACTGGGTGTGCTGACAACCTATCACTGTGGCTCTTGGTGCCACGAAAGTGCAGATGAGCACACCATCTTCATTCGCCTCGGCAACATTGTGCGTGTTACGGTTGACACGCTTCAAGTACAAAGCGCGAGGAAACCGGTGCTAGGAGAACGTTTGGAAAATGGTCTCGGTAGCATTATGAGTGGTCACAGGAGCGAGTGATTTTGACTTACATCCTTGCAGTACACTGGGAAGGGGCTGCAAAATAAAGATTTTGGGCCAAGGAGGTTCTCTAGTACGTTGTTCTTCACTCGATACAGGGAGTTCTTGTCCATCGCCTTGCCCATTGCCTTCTGCACGACTGTCGACAACGCCTTCACGTTGGCAGTCGAGTTCAGCTTCAGTGTCGACTCTATCTTGTTGGTTTTCGTGCATCTCTCATTGTACTCTATTGTGTCCTCCACGCTTGTGTACATCGGCGTGCAGATGACTGACGGCGAGACTCGACGCTGCTGGAGTGTTGTTCGGTGGAGCCAACGCACGCTGAGGCCTAATCACAGTTCGTTGGAGCCTCCTCCCTCGGCTCCATCGGCACGCCTTCTGGGCGGTCGGGCCGCCGGCGGTCACTGCCACTGCAGATGCTGTCTATATGTACCCAGCGTTGTTTCTGGCTGTGCCATTGCGTCTGCAGCATCATGCTCTGCTTAGGGTCCATGTCTCTTGCTTTGTGGTATTGTTTGGCATCATTGACTGTCGTAGGCACTGCCTGGGTTCGGGCAGCCATAACTCTTTGCTGCTGCTTTTCTAGCTGATTTTGACCGCAAGACTACGTTTGCAGCGTCGGCATTATGGTATGGTCCAATTTTCAAGCAAAACGGACGATGCAAGGGCTTTGGGCTGTCGGGCGTCTGGCAGGGCTCACCGAGAAAACCCTGCCTGCCAGAAAATAGGTCTAGGACTATTTTCTGATTGGCTGGTTAGCTGAGTAACAAGTTCTACACTAGTGGGGGGAGCTAGTGTTGGTTTGTGTGGCTTCCACCCGTCACAACCGACACCGCTGGTTTACCGACATACCCACATTCGGGATATATGGTAGAGGAGGGCGTGACGACACGACGGGCCTCCGGACTGTACCGAGACTTCTCCAGCACCTACGACAATGCCGGCGAGACGCAGTCGATGTGTTCCGGCAACCATGTGGGCTTGTCAGGAGGTAGGAGAGTTTTCCCGGTGGGTTGAGACCCGTGCACCCGGTGGACTGTACCGGTGCGACGAGGAGACCCGATGGCTGTTGTGGGGCTTCCGATGTTCGGAAAGCCGTCTGTGATGTCTGGACGTTGATTCCGAGATTTTTGGCACTGCTCAGATTTTCTCGGTGGTCAAGACCTGGGCACTCGGAGAGCTGTTCCGGTGCCTCGAGGAGACCATCTTTGTTGCTCTCATGGTGTATGCACTGTGTTCTCCCTGTTGACTCATTTGGGTTCAGCAAGGGTGACGGGGCCCGGTGCGGCTAGCTGCCGGCGCCCCTATATAAGCCCGCTAGGGGCTCATTTGAAAACTCTCCTTGTTCTTTTATATTCAGCGTTCTAGACTTAGCCAAATCCTTGCCGTCTTGCATCACACTCACACATAGAGCTCATGTTCATTTTTGCATGGGTCTGCATGCCCTAAAATATTTCCATCTGCTAGAACTTGGAGGGGTCTCCCATTGTTTCTCATTCTTCATTCCTAATTACTTTCAGTTTCCAGCTGCTTTCTGGCGCTAACACTGGCGTGCGCATTTCTGAGTAACAAACCCAGAGCTTCCAGACTTCGTCTCTAGAGTAGGAGACTGCAGGGGCAGCAGACTTGAGCAACGAGCGTGGAAGCCCGCACGCTACATCAACAATGCTGCTGTCCCAACTTGCTGCCTAACGTTTCCTTTTTATCTATCGCGTTGTTCATTTCAGTCTTCGTAGGATCCCCACGGCCGACATTGGGGACACATTTGTGACCGTCGATAAACTGAGCCACGGCGACATGGGCTCCGTTTGGGTTGACGTGCTGTAGCGTACGAGCCATTTTTAGGGTTAAAAATGGTTGTTAAATAATTATCGGATACTTCGGGTACTCGAGGCTCAGGTTTCGAGGAGCGAAAGCCCGGAAAAACATAATGGGCTAGAGTTTGGTTTGACTCTAGCCTAGAAAATATCCGTGGTCGGATTCTACGTGAAAGGAGTGTCGCGATGGTGAATCCATCGCGTCACTCCTCCTCCCCTCTAGTTGGCCGCTAGGGTCCTGTTCCAGCGTGGCAATGCCAAGTGGAACGATTAGACTTAGACTTATTGTTTTACGTCCATGCCTTATGACGACCCTGTCCATTTGTGGCACGTTTCGTTTCAGCCAAAATGGCTCAGGCGACTATTCGCCGGCCCTCATTGGACTACACTTTCTGAGGGCCTAAGTTTTGGGTTCAGAAGTTAGTCGCAAAACAGCCTCGAGCGGTTACATGTGTGCATGAAGAAGCCACGGTCAGCCCTTGTCCTTGAACTGCCCACAATGTGCACTGAGGCGTGTCTTTTCGTCGCGCAACCACGGGATTGTCATGAGGTTAATGTTAATCGTTCCGATCAGTGTACACTAATTCGTCATATCATGGAGTATTTGGACCTCAAAGCAACGGAGGACAAAGGTAGGTTGACAAAGCCTTTTGTGAAATGGTAAATACCAACGCTATAGTAAGCTTTAGACCCTGCAGATTCAGGGTGTGAAACTGGCTCTCCTCTAGGTGTAAGCAGCTCATTCTTCGTCTGGGTGCTTCTACCACAGAAAATTAAGGGTTGCATTTATTGCCCAGACCAAGATACATGTGCAAAATATTTCAGTGAAACCCTTACTGTAAAGCCTGGAGGAAGGGAGAGAAATGAGAGGTAACTCATGGATGTCAAATCACAGTCGTTGTTATGTACAGCGTTCACAACAATGTAAATGCAACCCTTCGCTTGTGAAGCTTCAAGCTAGTCTGGGGCCTTGCGAGCTTGGTTTGCAAATCTGGGCGCAGCAGGGCACCCATCTGGGTGAAGTTGTGGCCAAGTGCCAGATCACCACACCCCACTCTCTGCAGAAGATAGTTGGATGTCGAACTAATGCAGACGCGTTGCAGCTGCTGCAGGGGGCGAGGCCGAGGACCATGGAGCGCTGGAAAAGGTTTGCACATAACCTTGGCATCAGCTGCTCAGACAGGAAGAGGAACGCCTGCCGTCTTTGCTCTGGTTTGAATCATGGTGATGCTGCTCCATTTACCGGTGGGCCGTCAACGATTTGTTGATCAGCACCGGCGTCAGTTGGCTGTCCGGCTTCAATGCATCTGGTGGCAGCTTGGGTGGCCGCCGGTGAGCCACGAACTGTCGGACCGCTGGTTGGACGATATCGGCGGCTGCACGCCATTAAAGCGGCGGCTGGTCCGCGATTGGTCGACCGAGTTCGGAGGTGGGAAGGTTTGTTTTGGTGGAGAAGTCGGATCGCGACTCTTTCAAGTAAGAGAGTAAGACTCGGCGGGGAGGCTGCTAATGCTTCTGTGAAGGCGCGAGGTGCGGCGGGAATCGCGGCGCAGGCGTCGCGCCCTGGAGCTGTCAATTGTGCAGCCGTACACACCACCCGTGGGTACGGAGTAGCTCCTGGGAAGGGAGGGGCGGGAGGAGGGCAAGGAGGTGTGGAAGAAAGCATCATCGTCTGTCTCGCTTTCGATGGAAGAGGTAGAGTCTGAAAGGGATGCCTTGAGCATGTCATTAAAGCGCTGGCATCGCACTGCGCAGAGGTCGCGCTGGCTTTGGAGGAGCTGAAGTCTAGCCTCGAGGAGCTTCATCTCCACAGACTCGATCACTGCTGCTGCTGCCGCCATTGTCCTCCACTTGTGGCTTAGTTGCCTGACTCTAGTACTGGTTGTGTTCCGTCTGCTGAGGGTGTCTTAACTCGGGGAATGCGCCAGGGAAGCGTGAAGTTAAGTTGGCTTTACTCGTGGGTTCGGTCGGAAATGATTCTGATGCTGAGCTCCGCGGGCTTATCAGTGAGCTGGGCAGAAGCTAAGCGATGGGAGGCTACAATGAAAATATATGTTTTTGTTCCAGAGGAGACGCTGCTTGTGGCGGTGGCCCTCCAATGAGGCTCCCTGACCCTTGGAGCGGGGGCCGCGGATGCAGACCCCTTGGCGCATGGAGCTGAGATTTGCGGCAGATTTGGATGGAGCGATGAGCTATCGGACGGTGGGACTAGAAGCGTTGGTGATTTGGCGACTGCGCAGCTGTTCACGGCACGAGATTGTGTGCGTGTAATGGCCACCTCCTCGGGCATCACGAGGGGCAACTGACGCTGGACGCAGGATCCTCGTGTTGTCATCATTGCAAGAAGCGTGTGCTGCCAGAATTCTCAACTTGTTGTCAAGGTTCTTGATTGCCATCACGCGATTACAGTAACCAATTCGTACCGGTCACACCGGCCATAGCTTCCCGTGGCACGCTCCTCATAAATGTGAATTATGTCAATTAACGGTGAAGGATAACAGTGCAACGTCCTTTCGGTGCTCGCCTTTGGTCATAAGAAAAGGGCTCGTTTGGATTTCACCAAAAAACCTTGACAATAAAATAGTGTGTTATGGAGCGCGTTCATGAGGGACAATGAAACAATTTTACGCATTTGCTGACGACGTGGATCCTCTACCGCGAGCAGCCTGAAACGTCCATCTCACGAGCGCGCGAGTCGTCGCCTCGAATTGACAGACAGGTTCAAATAAATGTCATACCCGAATTCATTGAGAGTGAGCCGACGACAGAGTGTTTCGAGAGGTATATTTACCAAAATGTGTGCAAGATATGACAGGATTGCATGCAGCCCACATTGTGAGGAAATTTTATTATATATAAACATAATTATTATATTTGGGATGCACATAAAAATCCATCAAAGGTTTTTTTCTAGAAAATGCACCCAAATCATGTATATGGTTGAATTTTAATATCACAAGGGAAACCATTTTTTCAGAGAGCGACATCATCCCGGGAGGAGGGGCTCCACATTTGAGGTGAGGAGAAAATTTAAGAACTCTGCACATTGGGTCCATGGATCTTGTTGTGCTACAAACACATGCAACATAGGGGAATAACAAATTACTAAGTGTGAAATTCTAGAAGATTACAATGACATTTACATGCTTGTAAATAAACTAGATGAATTATAATGCTTCAGGTTATCTTGAAATCAATAAACAATCGATTTGTACACGCTTGGGTGTGACTTAGAGAAATGGGTAAAAAAATCAGTCAAATTTTAGGAAAATCTGGGAAAGGTGGTGATAAAGAAAAGGAAGAATGAAGATGTAACACCACGATCTATTATGAATGATATTATGCATTAAGTCTTATGATTTCTTATACATTTAGTGAAAAATCCACTTCATCATTACAGACTCATTCACAAGTTCACCGATTAGTATTGATCAAACATAAAGCACATGAACATTCTTTTGCTTCATTAGTTATATTAGTTAATTTTGAGGAAATGTTTTCATTAAATTCTACATATGCATGGGAAATTGCATAATTGTTCGGATTTCAACATATAATTTTCAAAAGAAAATTCATATGAATGCCCTTTTTTCATGTATAAGACATTTGATTCAATCTATATTATATACCCATTATTACTGGATCCTACACATACTCACATCTATGTTAGGTTCAAATATGCTGGTTGTAATTTCTATTGTAAGATTCGAAATCCAGTACCCATTGATTCTTTGTGAAGTGGTTCGACTTAGTGAGGGTAGGTAGGGTTATTTAGATGGCAAAGATGTTCATGTTCTAGGATATGTGCATGAAACAAATGGTTTCATATGTTTGCACCTGTAGCGAAAAGGCTGGTTTGGCCCTCCCACCGTGCGATAGCGAGGGTGTGGTACATAGCCACGTCTCACGATTGCGAGGGTTGGTTAGTGACCAGCCACTAATTCGCTAGTATTTCGCATGTAGTCGGCCAAAAAGGTGGCCGATGGCCTATAAAGTGATCTTTAAAAAGGGGCATGAATAGGAAACATTGCCTGAATCACATGGAGCACATTCCATGTGTCCATAAGGCTACACTTGGTCAGTGGGGTAACCTTGCCATGATGCGACTTGAAGAGAAGCCCTTCAAGTACTTGACATGCGCATGGACGTCCCATGGGTTGGTGGGCTAGTCGGATAGCAGAACGTGATAAGGGATAGGCGGCCCACAAATCCTCCAGTCAAGAGAATTTTGTAGAACAAGTTCCTTAACCACAAGCGCAACCGTGACAATGAAGAGCTATAAACAACATGTTAGGAAAGTAAAACATCCTTTTGTGATGGACTTTACCATAATTGCATATAATTTGGTCACTTTAAGGCTTATTCCTCTTAGGCTACTGTTGGTAATAAGGGGTCATTACATGAGGCACTAATGTATTACCTTATGTAGATTGTGCCATATGTGGCCACGGACATGGCTATAGAGCAGCAACCGTGGTAACGAGCCTAGCCATGGAAACAGACATAGCCATGGTGTAAGTTTCTCCACCCATAAGTGACGTAAGTGGGGATCACTCAGGAATAAGAATAGATCATGAGTGTGTGTTCATGTTTTTTAATAAGGACGATAAATAATTTCAAGTTTGGATGTCTTTTTTCTTGTTGTTTTTTCTTCTCTTTTGAACTTTATATTAAACTTGTTGACGGATTTTACCATCAAACCCTTGCATCTCTAGACGAGATGCATGATCAAGCATACCTATTGGTGATGACGCCAACCACTATGCATAGTTTTTACAATATAGTTATTGACAGAAACGCCTTCAAAGTAGTGAGTTCAATCACTTTTAGCATACCTTAAGTCAACAACTTTGACCATGTCAAATTCAAAGATTGAACATTGCTAGGAAAATTGACATGTAGTTATCCGAAACTTAGCTTGTCGCTTGCAAGGTTTCTCACTTGGAAGAGAGAAAACAAATTACACTATAATCCAATGGACACCTAACTAATGCTTAGTAAATGTGGTGGCTAACATTAGAGGAGACGATTCTTTTATCCGCTTTGGTTTAACCCGTGATGTGTGCATAATGTTTGGGCCATCCAATGGTATTGTTCACGTTGGTAACGATCATACAATACCTCTGATCGGTACCTATAAATCAAAAAGTTACATTCGAGGGTACACACAAAGTGGGCCGTTGAAGGTACTCAACCTTTGTGATCCATTCTACGTTGCACAAGGTGATCCATGGCTTTGTTAAGGCAAGGCTCCGATGTGATTTGAGTGAAAGTGCTTGATCCTTTCAGAGAGACAACATCACTTTGTGTTGATTCGATTTCCAAAATTGTCATTGACCTGGCTCAAAGTCCATAACATCTTGTCTACGATGCACGTCAAGAAATGTATTTAAGATAGTTGTTAATACTTCTTGTCAAAGCTGTAGAAAGCAAGGTACAATATGGAGGAAGATACATAGTTGGAGATCAAACATATATTTGCAAATTTCTCTTATGTATTCCAAGGCCCACTTATTAGGATTCAACAAAAATGGCACATAGTCAACACGATTTCACTATAACAGCAACTCCTCTGATGAGATCCGTGCACTGCCTTAGTCCAGTAGAAAGGGGGAGGCCAAAATTTACAAAAGAGTGGTTTGAGCCAAGAAGCTTGTCATCGAGTGCACTAGCCTTTTTGTGGATGAAAATGACATTAAATCATGCATGTGTATAAACTACTCGACAGTGAACAAGTCGATGGTAGAAAATTGATTCTTCTTACCTTGGAATAAGGGTCTAATTGACCAACTCCAAGGGACTAAAGTGAATTTATCCTTGAATTCATCTCAAGGATACCATCAAATATGCACCACGATGGTTTACCCAAAACAAGTGTCTTGAGTGAATATGAAATACTATCAACTATGGGTTTGGTGCTATGGGCTAACGAACGCCCCATAAACCCTCTAAGGAGAAATGAAAAAAACGTTCACCAGAAAAACCAATGAATTTTTCTTGTTTTACTTGGACAACACGCTCACTTTCTCCAGAGCAATAGAAGGGTACATAGAAGATTCGCGCAAAGTCCTTGTAATCCTTTGGGAACAGAACCTCTTTGTAAGAGTGAGCAAGTGCAAGGTTGCATAAGATGAGCTCAAGCGCATTCCACACATTGTAGGTAAGGTCAAAGTTTTGTTGGATTGGCCGAGCCTAGAGAAAATTGAGCATTTGGTCTTTGCTGAGATTTACATTCTTTGACGGTTCATATAAAGCTTTGCAACTATTATAGCTCTGCTAAACAAGCTCATGTGAAACAACATGTATTGGAAATGGATATCTCACTATGAGAACACTTCTCTCAAATTCAAAGAGTTTCCACCCACATCGCTCGTCTAAGCTTTTCCGGACCCATTGGAATAGTGAGAACTGTGGTATGATACATTGATAGTAACTCAAAGCAGTCATGTAGAATGGTCAACCTTTACATATGAGAGCTAGAAGCTCGTCTATGGAGAGATGTTCTACACGACTAGATCAAGAACTGCTTGTAGTGACACCCTTTCAAGATGTGGTGGATCAACCTTGAGAGCTTGTACAGCCCCCTCGAGGCAATGAGGGGGATGTGATAGTCGTGACTGGCCACAACCCATTGGTGTTTTTTCCAATGCAACTAAGACTGTTAAAATGAAAATTTTGTTTCATTTTACACCTCGGTTAATTCTCATTCATATGAGAATATTGGCCGGGAGGCATCAACAGGGGCATTCCACTAAGTCGACATCTTATAGAAATTAAATAGTTAGATTTAATCATAATTCTCTCATACACTTCTGAATGAGTGTTTGTACGAAAGCTTCATAGAATGTTTACAAATTCTTTTCTCCCTTTGTTTACCTCATAATTTGTGAAAAGATATCTCAAAAAGATCCATATGGGAATAATATTTGTCAAATTTCTCAACCTGCGACAATTGAAATTTTCTAGTTTGTCATGCTAAATTATCGTGACATCTATTCCAACACAAATGTTAACGGAGTCTTTCAAGGCCAATTGTTGCTATAAATTTTGGTAGCCTGTTGGAATGGGTATTGTTTCTACATTTCGCCTTTCATTCTTTTGTTATATCTCTCTTTTGCTAAGTGGATGGACAAGGACCTTGTAGGTTGACGCATTGGCAACAATTCAATGGACATAATATTTCTCTTACAACAATAGTAAGGGGGCAAGGAAGGGGGGTGTGGTGGAAGGGGGAAGTGCTTGAGGAAATTGTATGTGCATGTGTATCTCCATCACATGATGAGGTGAGTGGAAAATGTGCATCATTGTTAAAAAATTGACGAGTTATTTTGGAAAGAGAGGTAATTACACTTGACCTATTTCATCTCGTCCAGCCATCTCTTTTTACATGATAGATACAAATCTCCTTTATAATGTAAAGGGAATGTGTGCACATGTTTTACTTTAAGTACCTGATTTTTTGTTTTGAGACAAAATGCACGATCTCATCCTATTTGTGTGGAATAGATTTGATGACTGAATGGAAGATTGCATTCAGTCGTTAAAAAAAATGTGTAAAGCGTCAAATACCAATTTGATCAATATTGTTTGATTAAACACTAAACGGAGTAGTTAAGTGTAACAAAAGGGAACTTTGACATAGAATCTATATTTGCTTATCTTTGTTGTGAAGAATACTGCACCTATGAATGGTCCCATTGGTATTTCATTTGTCAACACGTAGAAGTGGAAAGTTCAAACGTATTTTTCTTGAATATTTTCATATTGATTATATGCCAAATGGTTCCCTTTTCATAAGAAGAGGTGCAAGCACATGAAAAGGGACCTTTGGGAAATGGGTCGCTTCTCATGTGCTTGCAACATGAGATGATTTGGGAAGTGTAGAATGAGGAGTACTCATTATTGTTTGAGCATCAAAAAAATTCATTCAATCAGGAACATGTTATAAAGTGAAGCATCAAGGTGCAAAAAATGTAGAAAACTGAATGATTTGCATCAATTGAAAATGTGGACATATGTACATCCTCGGCAAAGAATTGCCTCTTACACTTTTGAACATTCGCTCAGGGAGGATAGGGGTGAGCCACCTCCCCCTTCTCGTAGATATTGTATAGGTTGATTGTATATGAAAGTGTATATAACTGATAAGACATTGATGCATGTGTTGTACACAAATGGTGCAAGGGAAGCGACTAGCACGAGTATTGCCAAGATCGAAGAGTATGGTCACATCTGAAAGATTGTAAGGCTTTACCAATTTATGACTCAATAAGTATAAAATCAATGAAACTTCCATCTTCATTCGGATTTTTATGTAAGATTAATTTCAAACATGTAGGAACTCGAAATCAATAAGCTAATATTGATAAGTGTATTTATCTTTTGGTCAGAAATTTGTTTGCCATGCTTTAGATGGAAAATTGAATGAATAGGGACATGGGATCAAGAAGTATCAAGGCTTTGTTTTATGTAAACAACATTCAAAATCAGATCAGATTATCTGATCATTGGAACCAAACCCTTAGCCTAAAATATATGGTCAAAGCCATTTACGTCTACAATTGTTTTCCTTATGCTACTTTGAATGTTTCAGCCAAAAAATACGTTTCTATTATAAACTAGTGTCGTGATCTAGCAAGAATTAGGAATTTTTTATAGAAAACATTTTGGGTGACTGTTTAGTGAAAGGTAGTTCATAAAATGAGACCTTGGACTTCCTATCAAAGACATGAACTTATTCATGAACACTGCCATCGTTTTTCCTTGAAGAGTACTTAAATATATCCGAATAGTAGATATCTCCTTTTTATCCCTTGCTCGCAACAAATTGTATTGTTCCTCAAGTGACCGTTTCAAAATATGTTCATGTAGATTTCAGTGCTCATAAAATGAAGAACACATTCCAAGAACTTGTTTCAATGTCGTGTGGACAGGATAATTTCAATGAAACTTCAACCTTGAAATTGACAATCAACTTGGTGTATTCTTGTACTCTTAGAAAACCTATGTAAGTATAACAAGAAGAAGTGGACATCCCTCATTTTTTTCCTTTGTATGAGAAATGATGATGTAAAAAAATAAGGTGTATTGATTTGAGGTTATTTGTATTCAATAAAATTAAAGCAACCAATGAGGTTAGTGAGTGTCTTATTTCCATTAAGCTATACTACAAACAAATGACCCCTTGCACTCCTTTGAAAACCACCGTGAGAGATTATCTTTTACAAAGACATTATAAATATGACTTGGTTGGGATAATACATGATATATTCGTTCAAAGGCTTGCTATATCTGGACGAGAACATATGATTGGTTGCCATAAGAATCCACTGGCATAGGGATCGTCGCTATTTTAGACTTATGAGATCTTTGAGCTAAGATTATCTCCCAATTCCACGGCCGGTCGGTTCCAGATCATCAAGGACCTTGAAAGATTGGATAAGTGTTGGATTTAAGGGATATCCACATTGAGTGACATCTTTGACATGGCGTATTTAGCTCAAAAATTGGAGGTTAGTATGCGAAGTTACGGATTTTTATGCATTCATTTCCATGTACGACTTGGAGGGGAATTGCTTAGGACACAAGCAAGATCCAATTCTAGCAACAAGGTCTAGAGGAGGATAGGGACCTCAATCTTTGTTTGCTACATGCATAGCAAGATCATACATGCCTGTTGACCTAACCTGGTCATTAGATGTGCAATGCAAGCAAGCACAGTTGGATACTTTGGTTGGGTGTAGGAAGGGTGGGGCTACATGCAACAAGGTAGTAGGGAATGTCTCGCATAAGAGGTGGCCAGACTATGCCCAAGACAGGAGATCAAATTTGCCACACCTGCCTCTTTGGACGTCTCTCATATCTGAGCCAAGAGTTGTGTATTGGCATAAAGCCAATGTTATTCTTTGGTGACAGTTGTAGTTTTTAGTGTTGATTTGGGATGGAAAGACATTGTTGGAATTCCTGTATGTCAACCTTGTAAGCCTAAGAGCACTCAACTAGCTTAGTTAGGAGGGTCAAAATTCCTTTGACAAGCCAATAAGTGTAGAAGTGGCTGCGAGCATAGCGAGGAGGTTGAACTCAAAACCTTGAGTTCATTTCACATGAAAGTATGGTGAATTTGCTGAGATCCTTACAATGACAGCCTTGACATCCTGGCAAGATATTATGCCTAGGTTGGGCGAGGTATTGTGAGAGCAATGAGGTAAGCTGTTATTTCTCACTCTTCTCTAGTACCATACTTGTACTTTATCGTCTTTGTCAACTACAAGTTAAATCTAACTCTTCTGATTTTGCATTTTGGATTATTGCGTTAGCTTACTCGACAGAAAAAACATGGAAATCAATGAGAATCCCTTGCTACATTAGACAACTTGACGAATTGTAACTACATGTTTTAAAAGCGCAGCATGGGATCAGAGCAGCAGATTGATGTCGCAAGTAAGAGGCAAGAGTTATAGGTAAAGATTGAATTGATGACAAAGATTGCCATCATTCATCAATGGTAGGGTGAGTGCGTGACGTGGTGACCTTGCATACATGCATTATTAGAGGATGTTTTGAGCAACATCAATGTGGAGAGCCCATGTATAGACTCTTAATGTCAAAGTGGCCTTTCAATATCAAGGTTGCACATGGGTCAAGGAAGTGGTCCAAGGGTAAAGCAAGTATTAGCTCAGGATGCACAATGCTTAAGAGATGAGGCACTTCACACAAGGCATGCAAAGACAATGTGCATGCAAATGGACCGTTGGAATAGTAGTTGGTTGATCTTTGATTTGTAATTTTCCTTAAAAAATGAAGCATGTAAGCTTTGAAGCTCACTTACACAATTTTAATTAGGTTTCTTGCTGATTCAACATCAAGTTCATCTTCAACATCATATTCCTACAGACACAACCGCAATTGCTATCAACTGTAGTAAAATTTTAGGTCAATGTGGCAAAGTTCATGCCACAGGCTCTCATGGCTAAGAGGATGCCAGTGATAGGATGTTCACAGTCAAGCATGGTGCAACAATGTGCAATGTAGCCATAAAAAGATTCAACAGAAGTGTCATACATGGCATTTGGATGAGCACTTATCGACATAGGTGAGCATGAGACAATTTGGAAGTAAGCTTTCATGCATGAAAGCACAAAACTATGGCAAAAGATTGGCAAGTAATAGCTTCTTTGCCAATGGGAGCGACATATTTATTAGTTTCAAGTTGAGTACGCAGCTCAAAATCAAGGATACGTTGTGCAAAACCAGTGGCAAAATGAATCCTTGTTGTAAAATATGATCTCATCAAGGAACTTGAGCCAGTTGTACATCTCTTTAGCTCAGTTCTCTACCATGGATGTCAAAATCTATCCATCTTCAATAGATGAGACAAGTTTTATGTCCTCATGGAGGAGGTGTATAGATGGTTGTGGCACTTTTAGAGTAGTAACCATGGCACTATTATAGCAGCTAAAGCCTGAATTAGTGCCTGCAAGCCTTAAAGATCCAAAAGCAACAACTAACGACAAGAAAGAGTGCTCATTTAAAACACGCATGATGATGTCACAAGGGTCACCATATCTGTATGTACTACATTACAAAAGAATAAGCAAGGAAGAAATCAACAATTACACACATTGTTGCTAAGACAAGGGAAGCATCTGACTTGCAAGAGCTCATAAAGGATGGAATTATGACCATGAAACTAGTTTGCCATCAGGAGCATGACAAGGACATGTAATAGTCACAACAATAGTGCAAACTTGAGAGAGTTGTTTCGAAACTTTTGGTCACAAAGTTGGATGACTCCTTGTACATCCACAAGTGGACCAAGGAAGTAAATAAAAGCGTTGCATAAATGATGAATTTCTCATACTCCATCCAATAGAAGAGAAGAAAGCAAATCAATACTGATAGTGTAATGTAGTAGCAAATGTAATCATGTCTAAGGTGCTTGTACTAGTTCGGAACAATGTGGCCTTCTTTAGTAATTGCAGAGGTTCTCCTGAACCTCACAAAATGTTGCTTACTGAATCCTCATCACCTTATATGGAGCCAACACAAGAGTAGCATGCTATTCCATTATAGTAGATGACCAAGGAGAAGTTAGTCTCCAACCCACAAGAGTGGCACTGATATAGTAGTTGCTCGTGTACGGAGCCACAAGCACGTGGGCCCGGATAGAATGAGTGCACGAGCTACAAATGTACAAACACACTATCGATACAAGAGGAAGTAGCATGGCGCAATATGTGTGGCAACTAGCCACTATAGTGCAGAAGTGACAAGCATGCCAAGGCTGAGATGCTCATTTGTTGTGTGACACGTGTTTCTCGTAAGCGTAAAACCTGTTCCATGATACAAAAAGGATAGCGTAAAAGAAGAATAAATGGTGATGGTGATGGTGATGACGTAAATGTTGATGTTTTTATCAAGAAATAGGGGTGGGAGCCCAACGCGACATTTGGTTGCACTATCGGCAGATGTTGGTGTAACAGTAGTACAAGTTAAACGAGCCTCATGATGGAATGGTGCAATGAAATTTTAAATGTTCAACACTATAGTTCTGCACATCATCAAGGTGCTGCTCAGCAAAAATATGTAGGTATGGATCCATAGGTAATCCACTACTGAAGGGAAAAACTGCAACGACAAGTATCCCCTTAGTGAGATCATTTCAATGTATACACCTTCAGACTTGATCATGGTATCAGTCGAAATCAATTCATTCTGCATGCAAGGAGTCCTCTTCCCTTAATGAAAGAATAGAGTGAACACATCAGCACAATATTAAATTGGCATCGGTTACAACTAAAGCAACCATGATATGAATAGTTTTTGTTTTCTCTGGTTGTAACGTTTTCCAAGCAACATCAGAGGTGGCTTTAAAACGAAGGGGAGGGGAGAGCAAAGGCAATTTCAAGCCTTTGAAGTGATTTCAGAAGCAAAAAAATCATGTTGGAGTGCTAGGATGAAGTAGTAGGCGCACCATAAGATAGGTTGCGTGCACAAATGGAGTAGTTGTGCTCCATGTACAAATATTCTCGGTGTGGCAAGTGGAGGCTAGAAGTCCCCTAGGTGTCTAGTGGCTTGAAAAAATGGACTAATCCTGCTCTTGGTTGAAATCCCACCAAGGCGGTAGGTGGAGGAGAAAACATCAAGAATTTTAGTTGTTACTTTGACTAAAACAGAATATGACGACCTTGTCCTCATATTTCAACAGAAGGAAAACATTGGTTGAAGAGCAAGCTCGCTCCTAACAAACACAAATGTTTGTCCTAAATTAGCAAATTAGATGTCAATTGGTCATGCAACAACCAAAGCAACATGGAATTTGTACCAGCTGTCCAAATGGAGAGAAGTGTGAGGTCAAAAAAGAACCTTAAAATAGCTCATCACCATCACGAGTTACACGGTTAAGCTATACCATTCACCTCATAAGAGTTGTGAGCTGACCTCGTGTAAAGTGCCTTATGAAAGGTGGAAGCAACAACCAAAAGCAACAAGAATAGTCGCAAAGGTAGAAAATAGGAGACGCCCCATATCTACTATGGGTACCCTGGTAGATACAAAATGTTTCAAAACTCACTTGTTTGTTTTAGTAGTATCAGAATCCACTTTTGGATTTCCTCTCCCTTACAAAGTTTCAAAACACAAGTTTACTACCTGCCTGCGTGGATCATCATTCACTCGTATTTGTTCCACTAGTCATTGTAGTAGTGAATCATGGCAAAATCGTTTCAAGCCACAAAGAGCAGTGGTAGACAACTACACGAATACACATTCCAACCTTTTCTGGTAAGACAAGTTATCAGTCACATGTGTTTCTATAAAGTGACGTTCCCACCAATTTTGGCAAGATGAGTTATCGTCCACTAGCTTTGGTGACATGCACAAGCTGATGGTGACCTTTCAAGAAGTACAAGCTTAAATGAGCTTAAAGAAATGTACACCTATTGAAAGCAACTTCCTAACTATAATTATTGAATGCTTTTGAGCTGCAGGAGACATGGCGTGCAAGGACCTTGACAGGAACAACGTAGTCGATAAAAGATAGCTTTTAGGGAGATTGAGATAGGTACTAGCCTTTGCTCGCTCAATAGGTGACGCAAAGACGATAAGAGAGGAGGTCCACATCGGACCTTATTATAGCTCGTTGTGATGGCAAGCTAGGCCAAGAGCTCCTCTCGACAGCAACTAAGGGCACGACAAGGCCCTACCGTGTCAAGAGGCTAGCGTAAAGCCCCATGCCACAATGGTAGGAAGGCAGGCCAACGACCAACAAGCGAGGCACCTGTCGCGATGACAAGCCAATAACATAAGAGAGGAAGAAACAAGAGTGCCCCTCTCTCAAGATGGACGGTGGCAGAGAATCACACACAAGCAATGCAAGGGGTAGATTGTCCAGTGGAGCCACGACGAGTGAGCGATGAGCTTTGCTCGATGTAGCCAACGAGATGAGAGGAAACATAACAGAAAGGGGTGGCTTAAGGTCGTGAGATGCAAGAGGCCTTAACCAGGCAAGCGGAGAACCGTTAGGAGTGAAGCAAGAACAACGACAAAAAAGTTTTCATGTGAGCCAAAATGGTGAGCTCAAAATCCACCATACCAATGGTTCGTAAAATCATCATAACCTGCCTTAAGAACAATAGTTCCAACCGCTAACACGTCATTGACATAAGAGGGTCAAGGAAATTATCCAAAAATGGAAGTTTGGTACGATGGCCACCTAAACCAGGATGAATTCAATCCAAAGTACCTAAGTGTGGCTGAAGCAAGTGGTGGAAGTCGTTTAGAAGATTCATGAAGCCAAGAGGTGGAAGAAACCAAGGAAGTAGAAGTCTACAACATCTGGATACTCAGATTGACAACGCGATTTTATGCTTGTCAACTATGGTTGACTATAGCAAGATGATGGACCAAGTGTGCAGTCCAAAGCAGCGGTCTTACCTTGCAAGCACCACATTACTTGAAACTTCTAAAGTCTTCCATTACACAGCCAAGCCCGTGCATGAGAAACATGGTGCCTTAAGCTGTGGGAGGTTTTTTTTGCATAAAACCTTATTGGTGAGTGGATAGTAGAACCCAAACTCTCCTAGATTTTTCCCTACTCCACCCAAACTTTTCGGACCAGACCATGGCCTTCACAAGACCTAAAGAGGCTCCAAACAAGCATTTCCAAGGAGATACTTGACCAATTTTAGCTGCATTTTTGCCATAAAATTTCTAATGGTCGAAGAACACCTGAGAGGAGCCTGGAAGTCTTGTCTATTTGCTGAATTTCTTCGCAAGTAACTAAAACCTCCAGTGATCACCAATTTCCTCATTAAAAAAAATACATCTCTGCATACATTAGTGCATGTATCAAGATTGACTATTGGAGTGAGCGATACGTGCATTTAGTGACAGCTTTGACATGGCTCAATTGGTTCAATAGGAGTTTACTAGGTGAGGTTATGGATTTGTATCTGTAAATACTTGGGTACGATGTCGCCCTAAATTTCCTATTGTACTGGACAGTTTAATTATGACATCCTCGTCTAAGGGGGAAAAGGAGTTTGGATCTTTCTGTGCTACATGCCCAATAGGGCTATGTATACGTGTTGACCCAACTTGGTCAGCAACTATGTAGTGCAAGCAAGAATTGTTGGGTACTGGGCTAGGTGGAGTAAGGGTGGGGCTACAACCAATAAGGTAGCCGAAAATGCCTTACATGAGCAGTTTCATCAATGTGACTCAATTGTAACATCCAAGACACCGAGTTGGGACCACTCTTCATGAGTGCATGCATGCGTGACTATGCATTAAATCAATGCATGCATGCATGACTCAAGAAAAAGAGGAACAACCAGAAGTAGGGATCGCTTTGTGTCAATGGCTACATGAATGACTCGAGATTTGGGACCACTATGGAGTAGAACTGTCCTTGGAGAGGAAGTAAGTAACATAGAGAAGGAATATTCCTTGAGGAGGAACGTATGATCTCATAGAAGAAATGTTTCTCAAGACAAAGTGTAGTACATAAACTTGCCTAGACCCTAGTATAAAAGCAGACCAAACTAATGCAGTCTAGGTATGTTTATAATTCCAACAAGAACTTCAACAGCAATGCCGATACATGGGACAAGTTGTGTCAAAGCAGTGAGCTCAGCTATGGTTTGTTGCTCTTCCTATGTACCATACTTGTACTTGATAGACTTTTTCAATGAAAAGTTCAATCTTAGTCTTTTGCTTTTGCACTTTAGAGAACATGGTTAGCTTGATGGGAACAAAGATGATAGAGATCAATAAGACTCCCTTCTTGCATCAGAGCTTTTGGCAACTTTGTCACTTGATGCTCCAAATACCAAACAATAAGTACTCTCTATCCACGATTGATGGCTTAGGAGTGTTGATATTCGTATGTATTACATGACATGTGATCCATGACTTTGGACTAAGGGTGGTACTGAAAAGCCTGATGAACTCTTCCAAACCATTCCTCGCACTCCATGGGATTGAGTAAGCATGGAATTCATTACTATGCTTCCTGTCATGGCCCGTGGCCACGATTCACTACTACTGGTTGTAGATATTCTCAGGAAAATGACACACTTTATGTCTTGAACCATTAATTTGAGAATTGAGGGGAATGCTTGACTTGTCTTTGAAGGGGTCGTGGAATACCATGGCTATTGTTGAGCATCATATCCAATTAAGATAGAAAGGCTATTTGTCCTTTTTTGTTAGAAAAACAAAATAGCAATTCCAACATGTCGACAATACTTAATTTTAAACCAACAAATAAATACAACCAATAAATTGCGTCCTTGAACAAATGTTGTACATCTAATTGGACACTGCCATAAATGACAGGGACGGACTCTAAATAGTAATAGAGTTTTTGCTCAACGTCTTTAGTTTCCATGGGAAAAAATTACAAAAGTGGATTTGGTTGTTGGGTAAAATTGCACGCAACGGGCTAGTGGCATATTGATAGCTAGTTCCTTTGCGTATGCAGATGTATGACGTGTTCCATATGATTTTGTCGTCTTTATACACGTTGGAATGAACCCATCAACCAATAATTTTAGTTCCTACTATTGATGACTAATACATCATTTGTAGCCTAATTTAGCATTTGGATCATATGCTCCAAGCATGAATCTTTTGGATAAACCTCATTCATTGGGTCGATTGTACAATTTAACATAAATCATGAGAGCCCAGATCTCGGTTGCCTATGGAGGTGATCTATCTGTGCTAAAACGATTTGGTATTTGTAGGAAGCACAACTTTTACTTGATTATAGTGAACAACATTCTCGATGGGTTGCATTCATGGATAGCACCCGTAGGAGGTTGGGGATGCCCAATATTGTTCTCTTGTAGATGCTTTAGCCTAAAGGGGGTAGGACGCTAGCTGTGCCAAGCAACAATGTGAACCTCAAGTTTAAGTTCCATGGATGTGTTCGTGTTTAGCTAGTTATTGGAATTATTGTTTTCTTTCATAATGTTAACAACCGACTATGTGGCACTATTACTTTTTCACCATGAATTGGGAAGATTCCTAATAGAGGGAAGGAATTTAGCGTGAGTGTCGGTTTGGCCCTTCTTGCTCACTATTTCAAGGGGGTGGCACAAAGCCACCCCTCGTTATTGCGAGGATGGTTCAGTTCCAACAATTTGCTATCTACTCAATGCTGGGTGGCTGACCGACTAGATGGCTAATGGTTGGTCAATTGACAGGCGAGCCACCCATCGGTAAGCCACTTTTTGGCAATCAAGCTTGTTTCTTGATTGATGAATAGGATGCTGTAAGTGTTGAGTGTCAAGGCTTTTTGCTTTCTGCACTCGCCCTTGCTTGCCTTGCTCTATGGCAAGAGCTAGCGAGGACGAGGAATAGATCGAGTGTGAGAGAAAGGTGTGCACAAGAGGAGGTGGCACAAAATCTTCAGTCGTGCCTCACACGCAAAGGTTTCACACCGACTTTGTTTAGGTTCCACTACAAGTTTTAAAACTAGAAAAGCTGTATGAACTTACCCGTATGGGGTAATAACCTTGTCCTTTTGGACCTTGAACAAGGGGGTGAGATAAGAATATAAGTGAGCCTCTTGTGTTTAAAAATATTAAAGTCTCCCTACACGTGTCGTTGATGAAAATCGCCCATCATGTGATGCAAAGGAGAAAATCCCTTATTTGAGCTATTCTAAAAACTTCAAGAATGAGGTTTATGCATGAGGCAGAGACTCGACAATTTGCATCACTTGTATAACTAACTATGAACAATGTATGGAACACCTTGTTATGATTTTGTTTTTTTTCAATTTTTTTTGTGTTGGTTACTTTTGATTTTTTCTGTTTATAGCATCGACATGAAGTGAAGCATATTGATTTAAATTATTTCATTTGTCTATTTGAACCCTAAAATTAAGGAGTATTCACACAAATAGCCACATTTACTATGAATGTTATAAAAAAGTAAATATATTAGCACATTGTAAAGCACCAAAAAGTTGGTAAAAATCAATTATATAAAATAATGTGAATATCTTATTTGGTTCACATATCAAAGAATAACTAGTACGTGGAAAAATGTGTTCATGTGATTGCTATTTTTTTACATTAAAATATTTTGTGTAGGTACACTTATAATCATATACGCTTTTTTCAAATTTCTATTATCATTAAAGAGAGTATAGTAGCACATTGTATCTTGAATAGTGTTGTATTATTACCTTGAACATAGGATTATAAGATATTTTCATGGTTTTGGAGTTGTGTGGTTACTTTTGCATCATTTACTCACTTTGCGTGCAACGTTTAAGCCCTTTTGGGATGACCTTTGGGTTGTTTAGAGGAATGGTCCGTAACGGTCTTGGCATAAGATAAATTTATCTGGTATATTATGTATCATATATAGGATAAAGTTACCTTTGTTTTTTCCCTAGTCTCCACATAAAGCCCCCTCACATGATATAATATTTAAATAGAAATTCTACCCAATGGAGAATTACATCAAATGCCTTTATTTTGGCATGATCGTGAAAGAAAAGGCTGTGATGACACACAGAATACCCTCACAACTGCTATGCAGATGGAATGAGAGATGAAATATACATTTTCTAGATTTCATTGATTCAACTTTCTTTCAACGGTAGTCATTTCCCGAGAACCATTTTTTATGATCATTTTTCTTGGTGTCCCACAATGTTAGGTCAAGAGCATTGCTAACACGTATTATCATTCTTAATATCAATTTCCCTTGCTTTTTACTGCCTATTCAAAACTCTTATTGTAAGAAGATGTTTTGGTGCTAGCTTGTCAAGTCTTCTTGAAGACCTATTGTACCGATGTTGAAATAGACAATAATTTACCATGTCCATGGTACTAGTTCATATAAATTAATTTTTTTGTGTGTACAAAATCCCTTTGGTGAGGGTAGTAACGTTGAAGCTTGAAGTGTTTGGAATGGTTATTTTGAATTCGTGATGAATATGGTTGTTCCATTACTTGTAGATGGAACTATGAGCTTACAGCAAAACTTCAAACCGTTTTGGAGCATTGCGATGGATATCGTTGTTCCTATTTTTTATTTATTTATTGGTAATTCTAGAAGTATATTTGTATAGGACGATGAGGAGAATGAGAACATGGCTATTTTTTACGCTGGTGACATTGTCAATAGATGAACCCGTTTCATTATAGTTTCATTTTCTCTTGGATGAATAAATACTACTGTCTCTGTTGTACCTTCTTACAAACCCGGTCGCCTATGCTGATTATGCACATTTTGCGGCTATAGGAAGGAAACGGCAAAAACCGTGAGAAATATTAGCTACATTTCTGACATCTGATAAGTTTTCCACTTAGCATAGGCCATGTTACTGATCTGGCCATGTTTTTGAATTCTCTCACGTCTGCGGCCGACCTGCCTAAACCCCTTACGTATGTGGCCTACTTTGGTGGTTGACTTACAAATTTGGCCACCTTTATTGCTCGGAGACCTTCTGCAATGCAGTTAGCAGAAGGTCTTACGTATATGGCCGATGTTTGAGCACTAAGTTACCAATTTGGCCATGCTTAGAATTCGATGTCACAGGGCTCTCAGAGGGTCGTAGCTCGCACACGTGACCATATGTTTGTTATCCTCACCCCACCACCCAACCCCCCCGCCCGACTTATGCCCACCCCTGTCGAAAACGCCCCGAACCCGCACCCCCCACACCCAGCTCCCCTTGTTTTTCTCCTCTACGGTTGGCAAGGGCGCCATGGCCCACCGAAGAGGCAAAAGAAAATGTTTGATTGACGGAATGATGAGCGAGAATGACCTTGCCTCATAGTCACATACGCTTAGCGGACTGAACGCTCTTATAAGGTCTCATATGACACATGCAATGAGTATTTTTCATAACAGAAATACCAAAAGCCGCCTTCTGTTTACATGAAGGTTAGGTATGGATACAAAGAGGTTTATGTATGGATATTAACATAGATAAAAATTTTAGAAAATGGTTTTGATACAGTAATGAATAAAGACGAGGATAACGATGTACGTAAATATGTGGAAAAATAAATTTTTATATCACATATACAAATGTATATGTGAATGTAGCTATAATACGTGTACTTACATAATTACATATTTATGCGACATCTTAGATGTTGATTTATATATGCACATATAGATTTGAGAACATACACATAAATGTATTTCAATCTACAGAAATAAAAACATAGATTCTAATATATACTTAGATCAATATATAGATATACATGTCAAATGATATATAGTTATGTATATTGATGTAACTATTGACATAGTTTTAGATATGTATATGTATATTCATATGTATATGTATATGTATGTGTATGTGTATATGTATATGTATATGTATATGTATATGTATATGTATATGTATATGTATATGTATATGTATATGTATATGTATATGTATATGTATATGTATATGTATATGTATATGTATATGTATATGTATATGTATATTTATATGTATATGTATATGTATATGTATATGCATATGCATATGCATATGTATATGTATATGTATATGTATATGT
>SZWC01008102.1:91842-102753 GCA_023375785.1 Penium margaritaceum
TGTATGTGTATATGTATATGTATATGTATATGTATAGGTATATGTATATGTATATGTATATGTATATTTATATGTATATGTATATGTATATGTATATGTATATGCATATGCATATGCATATGTATATGTATATGTATATGTATATGTTTATGTATATGGATACGTATATGCATTTGGAAATGTACATGCATATGCACATGTAATCATGTATGTATATATGTATGTTTATATGTATGTGTTGCTATATGTGCATGTAAATGAATATGTATATGTACATGTACATGTATCATTACATGGAAGTAAATATTATCATGTACTTTTACATACCTATTTACTTTTATGTTCATAAGGAAACATTGGTATCATTATTTTTGTGTTTCATCATCTTTCGTTGAAAAGAGGAAGTGAACCATGTGTTTCACTGTTTAAAGGACTGTTTTGTTCTTTAAGTTTCATCAGAGTTAATCATAGATGCAAAATCAGTGGCAATCCTTACGATGGAAGGCATTGCAATGAACGGGATGTATGAGTGCTTCCACGGAAATAGTAGGCTGTTTTGATTTGATCAATGTGAGGGCCTGTTTGCGTCGCACCACATCGGTTGCTGACCACACAATTTGTGTATTCAACGTAGGGATGGACGGGAGGGCTGGGTTGGCGTAACGCTTTTCTTTTTGCATAGTCCCACATTCCGTCGATTCTGGCTGTGTTAACAACACAACCAAGTGGTCCCGACCGTGTGGTGTCATCCAAACGGACCATCAAAAGAACTATTGACCGTTCCATCTTCTCCCCTGCCGTCCTGAACACGCCTGTTTTGTTATCTTCACACCTTAGGCGTCGCACATGCGACGTTCGAGGCTGTGAGAGCATGCTGACACCACTTTTAAGTATGGCAGGATCTGTAACACAGTAACAAAACGACGGCCAAATACGTAAGACCCCCTCGTTACTTCATTGCATTTGGTTCAAACAGCAACAAATTTGACCATATCTGTAAGTCGACCACCAAAGTTGCGAAATGGTTTTAGGCTGGTCGGCCTAAGACGTAAGGTAATTTGAAAACATTGCCACCTCTGGAAAATGGCCCTTTGCATATCCATTGCCGAGGTCGAATTGTGTCTGTTATCTGGTTCAACATGATCAGGTCACTGCTCTGTCTATGCGGACGTTACGGGACCTTTGTTTTATCTCCTACGTTTTGTCGTTTTTCTCTTCGAAGCATTCGCCCCCCGCTGAGTCAGTACTTCTGGTCCTCCGCTCCTGCTGCGCTGGTAGGTGAACTTTATTGCAAATCGCGCCCCTTCGTATCCACTTACTGGGGTGGGAGGATGAGGTAGGAAAATATGGCGGTGGAGGATTTGTTGGAAACTTGTTCGATTTTCGTTGGGTTCGTTTTGGTCAATGGTTTTCACCTTCCGCCCGTTCGTGCGCGCTCGCGTTTGCATTATATTGCAATGTTAAATACGTTTATATATTTAAATACAAACTCCACAAATCCATTACATAGTGAATCAAGGACGTGGTAAACTGAATCGCCGGAGTGGTCTATGCCATGAACATGCAGATTCGACTTCTACTCCAAAAACGCTCAACAGTCGTCATCGCTCGTGTTCGGCCTGTTGAGACGCAACCTCTGAGAAGCGGCGTCCTAGGAATTAAAATGCGGAGCAGCTTACAATGCCTTTGAAAAAAAGGCCCGTCATTGGACTAAAAATGCAGGACTCTGACGACTAAACTATTACGATTGAACTCCAAAAACATGTAATGTCAAAACACAAACCAAATCTTTTTTCAGACATCTCTCCTGAAAGTTTAGGGCTGCGATTAACTACGCATGATTATCTCTCAACTGCTTCGACCAGGAGTACAACCCACGAACTGTAACATTAATTACAAAAACATCACGAACTGTCTCTTTGGAAACCTCATTCAAAAAAACCTTAAAACAACAGATTTTTGAAATCTAGTGGCTCGTCTCTTGGTAATTTCGCATGGCGATATCGAATCCTCACAACTGTCGCGACATAAACCTCCGAACAGACGCCTTCGAACTTCCCTCTTCAGAAAGCTGTCAATATTCAAAACATCCATTTATTGCTACTGCCTCAGCCATAGAAATTACGCTCGCGATTGTCCTGCAAGGTGGCAGCCACAACGGCCGCACCTGCCCAGGAATGGGAGCGACGATGCAGCTCGTCCTGCATCACTGTTGCCACTGAGGCGGTGCGGTGCGCTCCTGAACAATGCGGCGCGTGCTGCCGGCGGCTTTATCGCGCGCCGCCGCCCCCTGTTCCGAATCTGCTCGAGAATGTTAGAACGCCGGGCACAGGTTTATTGACCACCGACGCCACACAGGCGACGCGAAGCGCTCTCCAAGGTCACGCCTCACAACTCATCCCAGTCCCTCATCGGATAATCCTTGCGCCTCCCCTGCTGGCTTCTCACTCACTCCCTCTCGCCCGTCCCACTCCCGTCAACCACCCCTCGCCTGTTGACGTGTCACTCTGACACCTCATATCCAGTTCTCCACGCCTCGCTTTGCATCCCATCGACTGAAAACAACCTCTGTGGCGGAACCGCGCCAGCTTGGATGCGGCTCGCTCAAGTGAAACAAAGATGAAGCCGCTCATACTTTCTCTCTTTGTAGCCGCTTGTCCGGCGACGCTCAAGTCGTTCGTTTCCGGAATTTTTTACGTCTGCCACAGCACGCAGACTTCACGGTCGACTTGACGTTCAATGCTGGCCACTGTGCATCTGGCGAGTCACATAGCAGCGAGGCAGGAGGGCGGCGTCTGCCGAAACCCGCTTCCGATCAAAAGCGACAGCTGATCAAGCGGTCTCCTTCTAGACTGCGCGCTCTCTCTCTCTCCCTTTCTGAGCAGACCTGGGCGTGACTCACACCGTGTGAGACAGAGAGTGCTCAACTGAGCGGAGCCCAAAGCCAACAATGGCGTGTGTGGCAGCAACCACTCGAGATCATGAGCCATTCCTCTCCAAGCCTCCTGATACCAGGCTCCAGCTGTTGGATGGCCGCCACGTAGCTGTAAACCACTGCATCGACGGCGAACAAGCGCCACGCCAATGCGGCGCCTCGGACCACATTTCGTACAAGCCGGGCAGGTTCGAACGGTCCAGTTCACAACCGGTCGGCCGCTTCTCCCCTGAAGAGCCAGAAGTACCCAACGAGGGAGCGGCAGCAGCAGCATCGTCATCAGCAGCAACAGCATCAGCAGCAGCAGCAGCACACGCACCAGCAGCGACATCGGGATCAGCATCGCCAGTACCAGTACCAGCAACAGCAGCATTAGCAGAAGGGACAAGGGACAGAGCTGTACCAGCAGCAGCAGCAGCAGCAGCAGCAGCAGCAGCAGCAGCAGTGACAACAGCGGGCGAAGGGGCAGGCCTCAGAACAGCAGCAGCAGCAGCGGCAGCAGCAGCAGCAGTGCTAGAGTCGGTTGACATGAAGCTCCTAGAGGCGCGGCTCGAGCTGCTCCACAGCCAACGGCAGCTGTGTGCAGTGCGGTGCCAACGCTTCACCAACATGCTCGAGTCGTCCCTTAGACGCAGCGCATCGGCCCGCGAGGACAGAGATTGTGGCGACTACGACGACGACGATGAGTGGGGCCTGTCCTCTTCCCTTCCCTCGTCCTCACCTCTTTCCTTCACAAAATCCTTCGACCTCGACTCTGCACAACCTGCCTCCTCACCAAGGGTTTTTTCACCTAGTCAGCACAGACGACGCGGCCATGCACGTCGTGGCCTGTGGCGGCAGCGACGATCATCATCCCCTCGACTTGAGGGTGAAGGGCTATCCTGCACACATCTCCCTCACATTGAGGGTGACGGGGTACCCTGCACACATCTCCCTCGCGCATCATCTCCTTCCTCAATTCCCCTTCGGCCCACTCATATCCAGAGGAAACTTTCCTGATCCCTCTCAATATCCCCCCCCCCCCCCCCCCCCCCCCCCCCCCCCCCCCCCCCCCCCCCCCCCCCCCCCCCCCCCCCCCCCCCCCCCCCCCCCCCCCCCCCCCCCCCCCCCCCCCCCCCCCCCCCCCCCCCCCCCCCCCCCCCCCCCCCCCCCCCCCCCCCCCCCCCCCCCCCCCCCCCCCCCCCCCCCCCCCCCCCCCCCCCCCCCCCCCCCCCCCCCCCCCCCCCCCCCCCCCCCCCCCCCCCCCAGCGGGGACCTGTCCTCATCCCCTCTCTTTCTTGGGGCTTCCCCCCCCCCTCCTGCTCCCCCTCCTCCTCCTCCTTCCCCTTGTTACTACATCTCTGAATTTTTGCAGCGGCCCATGTGAGAAAAAACAAAGCACTGTGGCACGCTGCTGCAATCTCAGCAGCTGTACTCATCCTCACCGCTTGAGCTCACTCAATAAAGAGCGACGGGCTCACATACGACATGTGGCCGTTGATCAAGACACACCGAATGTACCTAGACAACTATGGCTCTTGGATGCCACTAGCTGTGCTGCAATGCATAAAATTCGCAACCTTGTTCGACGGGAAGGCACAAGAGTGGAGAGCATGGCAGTGTTCGTAGATAGGGTACACTTAACCATTTGTACATGTTCTCACTCAGTAGCAGATGGCGAACGCTCCATGTCATGTCAGAATCTTAGTTGCTTTCTCAACATCCTCATTTTTGAGACTATTTTATGTTGCCTCAATGCATACTTCCAACAACACACATACGTCATGCGTGCTTGACAGTAGGTGAGGATCAAAACGGGCACGTCTTCATTTCATTATCCCGTTTAAGCTGCGATGCAGATCAGCAAGGGTCACCCGCCAAGGGCTTCACCAAGCACGATCCAAAGAGAAATCATTCATGAGGAATAATACTTGAGATGTCCGAAGGAAGCAAAGCTGGCAGAAGGCTGACCTTATGTCAGATGATAAGGGTAACAAGCCCAAAAGACACATCATGTTTAGACCAAGGTGGGTTCCAAAACAGGTCTCACTAAATTCTCATGCTGACACAACAGCATCAATCTCTATCAGTGCAATCATCGATCTAAGACAGAGTCATGGCATGCTGCATACGAAGAGCCAACTGCAGCTCGACGCGCAAACTGCACCACCCACCCGAGCATTGCCCTCAGATTCCTTTGGCACCCTCAGACACACGAGTTCCATCCTCCTTGTCGTCCTCATCGTCGTCGTCCTCGTCCTTATGATCTCAGACAAAATCTCATGTTGGATAGCAATGTTCTTGTTGAGCTCCCTGTCTAAGGCTGGGAGTTGCATGGCAGCAAAAGAAAACCAAAACCCGCCACACCAACAACACTGCCCGCTTCATCATCCGCGTCACCCTCACATGCGCAGGGCCACGTTCCATGTCCTCACGCAACACTCGTTCTAGGCGTCACTGCAGGAATCCCCATCATCTCGCTCAAGGACTGAAAGTGGACGGCTCTCGGCATGCCGTGCTCCTTGTTCGGCCGAAATTTACACAGAACGGCGCCTGCCACCCGCCACACAAACCGCACTGCAGCTTGGCTCAAGTCCCCTCCATCGCAATCCAAGGCATCCTCGTCCTCATCGTCGTCGTCGTCATCAGCATCCGCCTCTCCTCCTCCATCCCTGTTGGCCCTCACCTCCCATGCGTTCTCACCTCCCATCGTCGGACCGCCGCCCACACTCCTACCTTTGACACCAGCGTCTGGCACAGACATCCCTGACAGCTGGGACCGCCCTTGCAGCTCTTGGGTGGCCCGTGCCCTTGCCCAGCCATACGCTGCTTCGTAGAGGCAGAGAGAACGGGCAACGACACTGCGGGGTTCTTTGGGCTGGGACACGCTGAACACCCAGCCGCCATAGAGCATCTGCACGCACAAGTTTTCGAGAAAACAGATGCAATCTGTCATAGCCTTGATGCCCCATGGTCCCAAAAAAAAACAGAAAAAAAGGGGAGGAAGAGAAAGAGAAAGGGAGAAAGGAGGAGACGAACAAGAGAAACAAAACAGGTTTTGACAAAACGGCTTAGGACCTGAGAGCCTTGGGTCACGACCCAAGCCTTGGGTCACGACCCAAGCCTTGGGTCAAGAGAATGGTTTCCTAGATCCTTTGGAGCATTGGCTGTGCAACTTGAAAGCACAATCCGCAAACTCTCCTTTCATGAGCTGTGAACCCTAGTCCCCCCCGCCCCCCCCTCTTCTTTTCCACCCAAGTGGTCAGCTTGCAGCAGCGTCTACACTGACGGTCCACAGTTCAAAGGTCCCAAGCTCATGCCAGGGACGTAGAGCAGCACAACCCATAGAACAGTTTTATCTTGAATGAGTGGCACTCTCAGCCGCCGACATCAGATCCGCGCGCAAAACCCACGCTGCAATGTCCGCAGTGCCCTCTCGTTCCCATTTCAAGGGGAAAAAGAAAACGGAAACACGAAACAGGGTGACGAGACCCACCTTGCGGTACCGATCATAGAGGCGGTCAACGGCGGCGCGTCGTGCGGCGGAGGGCATCGAGTCCCTCAGAGACTGAATCGACGAGAGCTGCACGCAGAACTCCTCCACCCGCCTCGTCCACACCGCCCTCTCCGCCTCCGCTTGCCTAGCGTCGCCCGCCGCAACACCCAACTTCATCGCCTTCCGCCCCGTGATGAGAAGCTCGGGATCGCATGGGAATGCGTCTGCATCGACAGACGCAAGAAGAAGAAGACGAAGAAAACAAGGAGGAGAAAAAAAGAAAGGAAAAGAGGAAGAGAAGGAAACGTCGTCGGCACTTCATATCGTTAGCAGCACATGCACAGCAGAAGGAAATGTCCGTCATCCACAGGCTGTCCTCTCCGCCTGTGCTCCGTTTGCCAAATGTCACCCGCAACTTTGACTTCATTCCTTTCCACCCGGTGAGGAGAAGCTCCGGATCGCTTCGGAATGGGACTGCCCCATGGACAGGGGGAGATAGCACGAGATTTAGTGGCCAAGGTGCAGCTTCTTTCAAGACACGGCCGAGGCATAGGGAAGGCATCAAAACATCCTGAATCCAAAAGAGTTCCTCTGGCCGCCTCGTAAGCACTGAGCTCTCCGACTCCGCTTGTTGAGCATCGCCCGCGGATCGCAGCTTCTCTGCTCTCGGTCCTGTACGGAGAGAGTTGCGAGATTGCAAGGGAATCGGTCTGCCGCGGA
The DNA here is from genome assembly GCA_023375785.1 of Penium margaritaceum. Taxonomy (NCBI): domain Eukaryota; kingdom Viridiplantae; phylum Streptophyta; class Zygnematophyceae; order Desmidiales; family Peniaceae; genus Penium; species Penium margaritaceum. The sequence continues at coordinate 98,973 of SZWC01008102.1, forward strand.
AAAGTAGTACTTTTGCACAGCAGTCTTTGGTGAGGCAGCGGAAGAAGAGGGACTCTGTCTCGCAGAATTTGCACAAACTTTCATTTCATGCCCTGCTGCGCCCGATCCTCCTCTGCATCTTGCATCAGACCCAGTTCTGTAAGCCCATGCTGCGATCAAGCTGACACACACTGACCTGTGTGCGTCAAGCACACTTGTCAGTGTGCTTGACGCACACTGACAAGTCAGTGTGCGTCAAGCCATCCAGCACCACCGGTAGCTAACGTAGTTGCAGACGGCTTGTCTCGCCTAGGCCAGGGGCTAGCGGCGTCGGGGCATGTGACACGCGCAGGCTTCCCTGAGGACCTCTGGCAGCTAGGGGGGGAGGCCTTGCTCGTCGCCCAGCAGCTCGTGGTCCTAGGGGTGGAGGAGTTGGCGGACCCTCGCCTAGGGCCAGGGGGGTCAGGCGACGTCTCGATCACGCCGGCGTGGGAGGCCTTCGACACCCTTGTGTGGGAGCAGTTGGGTGGGGTGGTCCCACCACCAGCCGGGGGCGAGGCGCAGCTGGTTCAGGCGCCACGGGTGTTCGCCCGCCTCTATGGGGGCCCACGACGACGCGTGAGCTCCATCTTTGGCCGCTGCTTCGCCTGGGTGGTCGCCCCGGGCCTCTCCCAGGAGGACCTCTACACTCGATGGATGCTCCTGCTCCACCTACACATCTTGCTCTGCCGAGCCCCGTCACAAGAGGAGCAGATCGGAGACCCCTCGTTCAGTAGCAGCCGTCGGTGGCGGCAGCGGGGGAACCGGTGGAGCGTCGCACATGAGCTTCGACCGATGGACGAGGTGGTGCTGGAGCGGTGTCTCCGGTTCGAGGCAGGAGATTGGGCGGGCCTCCTCGAGGAGGCGTTGGAGCAGGTGCGGCCAGCAGCTCGAGCGCGGGTCGTCGCGCGGCCCGCCACCCGACAGGCAGCAGCAGAACAGGGGGTGGCGGCGGCACTGGCATGGAAGAAGGCGGGGAGCCTAGTCCACGCGGGGGCGCTCTCCCGGGCCATGCGGCTGTTTGAGGATCACCTGCCCGCAGCAGGCACAGCGGCGACGGTGGCGGCCCTCCGGGATCGGCACCCCCCCAGGCGGGTCCCCATACCGGAGTGGGTCCACGAGTACGAGGACCCCGCGGGTGGTGGCGCCGACCGGATCACAGAGGAGATGGTGGAGGAGGCCCTACGCGAGGCGCCGCGAGGGTCCAGCCCGGGGCCCCTCGGCCTCACCATGGACCTACTCCGAGATCTAGTCATCGACTCCCCCTCCGCCCTCAGCAGCGTCCGCGCCGTGCTCTGCACCATCCTCGATGGGTCTCTACCGCAGCGGGTCGCCGACTGTCTGGGCCGGAGCACTCTCATCCCCATCCTCAAGGGGGAGACNGACAAGGCCAAACTCGGGGCCGCCTTGCGTCCCCTTCAGTATGGCGTGGGGGTCTCGGAGGGGGCGGCGCTGTTGGTTCGCGGGGTTCGGGCCGTGCTGGCGGCCAACCCGACCTTCTGGATGCTGCGGCTAGACATCGCCAACGCGTCCAACGAGGTCGAGCGTGCTGCGGTTTTTGGGGCGGTACGCTCTTCGGGCCTGGGAGCGTGGATTCCTTACCTCCGACAGTTCTACGTCCGACCAGCCCAGCTTCTCCTCTTCGGCATAGACACCCCCACAGTCCTGGAGAGTGCTCGGGGGGTGCGACAGGGCGACCCCCTGGGCCCAGCTCTTTTCGACCTAGCCCTGGGGCCAGTCCTAGAGGCTGGCTCCCGGACGCTGGTGGAGGCGGACGGCAGCCGGCAGGGCCATGTGGGGTCCTTCCAGGATGACGCGACCGTCTGTGGGCCGCCACAGCTCCTTGCTGCCTGCATGGCGGCCATGGTGGAGGCAGCGGCGCAGCAGGGACTTCGAGTGCAGCCGGGGAAGTGTCTACTGTGGCAGCGGTAGGAGGCGGAGGTGCCGCAGCTCCTGACAGCCCTTCCCTGGACGCTTCATGGGGTGCAGCTGCTAGGGTGTCCTGTGGGGGTCGAGTCCTTCCAGGTTGAGTGGGGAGAGCGGTGGTTCCAGCAGCAGGTCTGCGGATTGGAGCAGCTGCGCTGCATGGAGGACGTCCAGGCAGCGATGACGCTTCTACGCCTTTGCGCCATCCCCCGTGCCGATTTCTGCGCGCGAGCACTTCCCCCAGAGCCCTGGTGGCTGCAGATCTTGGACCATTTCGACGCGGCAGTGTGGGCGACAGTCCTCTCCTTGCTTCAGCTTCAGGCAGCGCTCGATGGATCGGAGGATGCAGAGCTGCAGCGGCTGGCGCGATGGCAGCTGCAACTGCCACTGAGCTTCGGAGGGGGTGGCCTCCTCAGCGCTCGCGACCGAGCGCCCCTCGCTTATGCCTGTGCGACAGGGTCCCTCTTACACACCCTCGCGTCTGAGTTTGGATCCTTCCTCCCTACAGGCCGGGACCTCGACTTTCTCTGCCCGCTCTGGGGGCAGGTAGAGCGGGAGCTGCCCCAGCCGGTGTTCCAGGCGTTCCCATCCATGGAGGCCCTGCGCCAGGGCGGGGAGCCCAGGCTCTACCAGCGGCTGAGCGCGCTCTTCTTCTCGAGCCGTCGGGACAGGTGGGTGGGGGAGGCTGGGGTGGTCGCGCTGCGCCACTGCCACTGCGTCCGACCCGCCCCGTGTGGGCCCAGCACAGGCTGCTGTCGCCGGGCCCAGAGCAGGTGCTGGGCTACAACCACGCGGGGGAGCTCCCTCTGGCTGCAGGCTACGCCGACCGGCGTCACAGACAGGACCTACCTATCAGCGGAGGACTTCCGCCTCCACGCCCAGCTCTGGTTGGGCCTCCCCTTGGGCCACCTGGAGCAGGTGGGGCTCGACGCGCTAGAGCCGGCCGCAGTGACGCGGCGGGAAAGGGAGGGGGGGCGGTGTGGCGTGTCCACAACGCCGTCCGCGACGAGCTAGCAGACATCTGCCGGGAGCACCGCCTCACCGTCCACGTCGAGCCGACGCAGGTGCTGCCACTGCCTGGCAGCCAGCGCTTCCTGCGCCCGGACCTCACCCTGGCAGACCACGCAGCCGGGACCACCTGGGTCCTAGACGTCACCACCGTGGATGCACAGGGTCAGCGGGCGACCCGGCCAGGGGCGGCTGTGCGAGTGGCGGAGCGGGACAAGCAGTCCTTGTATGCGACGGCGCCCCGCAGGGGACACTTCTTCCGCCCGCTGGCGTGGGAGACCCTTGGCGGCTTGGGAGACGAGTTCTAGACCTTTCTTCGTCGACTGGCGCATCTCTGCCTCGCTCGCGGGCCCCGCCAGTGCTCGGCTGAGGCCTTTGAGCACTGGGCCCAGCGCGCCGTAGCAGTCCTGGCCCAGCGCGCATCCCTCGTTGGCGTTCGCGCCCAGTGCGCCGCCATCCGCCACTACACCATCACCCACTCCCGGTCCAGGGCCCCGTTCCCGACGGAGGTCGCGCCGGTTGCTCGGCGCGAGCGTGTTCGCCAAGCCTTGGTGTTCTCTGACTTATGTGGGGTTGAGCCCGCCCTTGTGGACACCTAGCTTGCATGTCTAGTGTGCTTATACCCCGTAGATGTGCCGGTCAGGGGCGGCTTTGCATGTTTTCCTCATTTCAATCAAGCAATTTAAAAAAAAAAAAAAGAGCAAAAAAAGAAGTGGAAGCAGAAGAAGAGGAAGGAGGAGAAGAAGAAGACGAAGAAGGAGAAGGAGAAGGAGAAGAAAAGGAAGAAGAAGAGGAGGAGGAGGTGGAGGAGGAGGGGGAGGAGGAGGAG